>VXBU01001741.1:1235360-1314634 GCA_013400315.1 Bombycilla garrulus
GAGGGGCCCCGAAACAGAGCGGTGTGAGAAAAAAAGGACAGCGCCCAGTGGGTGAATGTACGCGCAGTGTTGTCGTGGGGGAGAGCTCGCCCTCCTCACGGGCAGCGTTCTGCCGTGCTGGGCGCCCGAGGGATCGGGGCCGCGGTGCCGTGTAAGCCCGAGTGGAACTTGGACCGGAGAAAGGTGGGGGGGAGCGGCTGGGCTGGGCACGGGAGCTGGAAATGGAAAGAGCATCCCTTAAAGGGCAGGTACAAAGCCATTTGCCTAGCTCTGAAATCGTCACTGATCGCTCCTGAAGGTGTTTTAGCAGATTCTGGAGGCACCGAACGTGTCGCCTCCGCCCTGCCTCGCACTGTTGAGATCGACTGAGAGCTGTGGGCCATCACCTACTAAGGGCCCAGAGCACCTCGAGTGAGACTTATAAGTGTATGCTATGGCACAAAGTGAACATTTGAAAGAAGTGGCTGGTTTGCTATGGAGAAGAGAAGACTGACAGGGAGCTTAAACATGGAAAGGGTCCTTAAGAAAAGGATTGTGAGCGATTGTTTTCCATGTCCCTGATGGGCAAGATAAAATGTTATCCATTTGGTTCTCATGAAAAAAAAAATACCGTGTAAATGTAAGGAAGACAATGGGAAAGAGGAAGGAGGATTTAGAAAACAAATGCATTGCGAGAAGGGGTTGTGGAATCCCACAGAGGGAATTTTTTAAGCACCACTGATGAGGATCTGGGAGCACTCGCTTCTGTAGCTGCAGAACTGGAGTGGAGCTGCTCTGCAGACAGAAATAACACAAACTACACTAATGTCTAGCTTTAACACTGCTTTGGCAGTCAGTATCACACACTGCTGAGGTGAAGGAAAGGTATACAGGTGACCCAGGCAAAGGAGTCATGCATGCGTTCACCACCTATGCTTTGCTGGAGGTATCCACAGGCAGCACCTGAACAGGCAGGTGGGTGATGGACACACAGTCAGAAAACCCATAACAACACTTCTGGATATACAGAAAGATATAGAGGACATATGGCAAAACTTTCACCCCTGGAAAAGCATAAAAGTAGACTTCTTGAAATGTGTTGGTACGGATCAGAAAAATTATTGAAGGTGAAATATTCCTTTTTTTTTTCTTCATCTTCCTTTCTTTTTCACTCCTGTCAGATTTTTTCTCAAGGTTAATAGCACTGTCCCACATGGTCCAGCATGAGATGAAAGTCTTGTCTTATATGTTTAAAATGTCTCTCTCCATTTCTTTACTCTCTTTCATCTCTGACAGCCAGTCTCTTTTGATAGGTGTCTCCTTCCTCTTCTGCAAAGTGGAATACTTTTTTGTTAGCACATCCACAATTTCAAAATCAAATAACGTTTTAAAATCATATTTCTTACTAGGTGCTAGCCTATCAAATTAATCCTAGGGAGAAAAAAATAACTGAAATACTTAATTTATTAGCGTCCCCCTCATTTTCCAGGTGTCTCTGGATTTTGTTTCTGTAGGAGAAAAAAGTGAGCTGGAATTTTTTTATGTAAACACTTGGAGCGTTTAACTTCTTAAAGATGCAAAGGCAGGTCACAGTATGCTGTAAGAGGTTTTCAGTAAAGCGTTATCAAGGAACATGTGATGCTGTTATTGTGGCGGGTTTCTCCCTGTTCTCCTTGATTAGCGCTCTTTCAGTTAGTGGCCTGCCTTTAGGTCCTGCACATCCCTGATCACATGAAGCTGAACTCCGCGTGGCTCTGCATCATATGCCTCATTTTCATGAGCATTAGCTCAATGTTAGATCGCAAAATCAAAGTGGCAACAGTATTCTCCACGTGCTTCGACTGACTATATATAGCAACAGTAAGTGGGAAACAAAGGTGAATTGCTTTTAACCTTGCCCTTTCATTTATTTTTAATAATTATAATGATAAATGCAGTTGGCCTTTCCAGTGTATTGCACCGAATGCTGTAAATTCTCTTGTCTATATCCTGTTTGCATTATAAAAGCAAAATAAAATTTCTTAAGCAGTGGAGATTTTCTTAGGTCTTTTTCCTACGTGTGTCCAAAATATGTGAGCATAAATCAGAAAGGTTCTTCTTGGGCTTTGCAGCCTGCCTCACACGTTCCTCTCTTCAGTTGTCACTGTGGTACTGTGGCAGTATGTTAGGACAGGTAATGCCATCTCTCCTCATTGTCTGCTGGAGACAACTTGCAGTAGGTTGACATTTGGGGGAGTGCGGAATGAAGAGAGAGACAAGAGAGATCTACAGCCTTTGGACACGATACAGATTTGGAGATAAGAATGATAAGCTTGGAGAAATACGTGAAATTATATTTGAAAAGTTTGCTTCAGCTGGAAAGCATGAAAGTGATTTAAAATTTGTGGACGAGCTCCTTTGAAAAGTCAATTCAAAATATTGCTTTTAGACATCCATGGGACTGCTTGCTGAAGTAAACATTGAATAGATCAATAATATTGGTAAGATTAAGCTAATGCCATAAAAAAACTGGTGCTCTGATGAAGAACTTGTCATCTCTGTATCTGAATGGAAATGCATTTGTAAATTAGTGAGTTTGATGGTTTCAAACAATTTATTTGTCAGAGCTATGCAAACCTTTTTTACAGCATAAATAATCTTAGAATCTATTTTATCTGTGACAAAATGTATCTATTGAGAAGAGAGGAAAATACTCTTCTGATACAGCCAATCAATGCTGGCTAGAATCCTTACTGATAACCTACGATAACAATTTTTTCTATAAGGTTGTACTTTCCTTTTTCTAAATTGCAGATTGACATACTTTAGGCTGGAGCGTGGCTCTTTCATATAAACTGGCATCCCCAGCAAGCCGGACGGCTCCAGAATTAACTCCTCTGTGATTCCTGAAGGCTTTGAGAAATTATGAGAGTTTGAAACACATATCGATTTACCAATGTTGCTGTAAAAGCTATCTAATCACGGGCATAAAAGTTTGTTAAGCTTTTTAAAAGTAAAAAGTGGTTAAATTTCTGCCTTGTGCATTCCTCTAAAACAGCCTTTCTGAAGAGTGGCTGTTAGGAATGTCGTATGACCACTGTGCGAAAATATATACTCAGCACTCTGCTGTATCTTGTTCCTAATTGACAAAACTATAGCTCTGAATTTTCTCAGCCTCATGTATTATTAATTTTAAAAAAATAAAATAAAAAGGGTGTGAAGTCTGCTGGTCAAAACTGTTGGTACAGGAAGGTGTAATCCAGCTGGACCTGTTTTCTAGAAATCTTGAGATTTTGGAACGTCCCATTATTTATTTTTTTTAATTAATCTCTAGTCTTCTGCTCTTCACACTGACATGTTAGTGTAAGTGGAGAAAACTGGTAGCATTTGATAGGCATTTGTCTAAAGACTTCATCTGGATGAAGGATTGGATGGCAGGATTATAATACCTTCATGAAGTTTAACTGATGAACTATCTCCTATTTTTAGAGGGATGACACTAAAATAAATTCAGATAAAGTGGACACCTTTATCTCATTCCCCCTGGAATATGAATCTTCAAACTGAATCCATTCAGTGTTAAAGTGAGAGGTGTGTCTTATTCCCTTTTAATCCAATTGTGTAGAATACTCACTAAATCCCATTGTGCCTGTGATCTTAAACCAGCATTTCCATCCTAGTTAATTAAAGATTTTTCCAGCATTGAATGTCAAGAGCCTAGATATAGTTGTCATTGAAGCTTGAAATATATGCTGTTTTTGGAGACATCTTGTATTATCACATGCATAGCACACTATTGTAAAAAACGTTTTATCAGCCTAAGCTTAAGTGGAAAATAAAGGCTCTAATCTTCTTGATAACATTTTTTGTTAGTTTATAGCCTGCAATCTTACTAAGAAGAGAGATTTGTCTTTATGAACTGCCAAGTGTAGTTCTTGCCTTTATCGCTTGCAGCTTTGTTTGCACAGGTCACTGGTGAGAATTGACTCTATGCAGCAACCTAGGTCTTTTCAAATGTTGATTTGTCTTACTTGATTTTGTTGCTGGGTTGTTGTTGGGTTTTTTTTTCATGAGTCGAGCATGTCAAAATAATTGTGAAGAAACAGCTGATGCGGCTTCCTCAAATGCATTCTCCTTTCCCAGCTTGCTGCCCTGCCCATTCTCCCCTGGCCTTCACATGTACAGAGGCTTTGGGCTGCAGATGCAGAGCCTTGTCCTTGCCCTCTCTGCCTGCTCCCCACAGGATATTAATGCCTCGGTTGCTGAAACCATACCCAGGCTCTGAATCTCGTGACAAGAACTAACTTTGCTTTGCAGTTTATAAAGAGTCCTTCTGTGTTTTCCTACAGTGCTCCGTCATATCTGCAATCTAAATAAATGGCAAGAGAGGAGCTTGTCAGGAATTTTTCTCTGAGGTGGTTAAAGCCACATGAGATCCAGTTGACTCCTTTGGCATATTTGCTAAATTGAACTATTTTGCTTATAAATCTGGTGGTCAAATAAGATGAAAACTGAAACAAAAGCAAAGGAACTTCCTTGATTGAGATAATATATGTCAAACTCATGGTGGGAGAAGAAAGTGTTTCTTTTGCCTGTGTTCCATGAGTAGATGAACTAAAAAGCTTGGATTTTTTTATCACGGCTTGTTTGCTACCTTGGCTCTCAAAATGTCTTTCTTTAACCTATTTTAATTTAGCATTCTTTAGGTATATCATAAATTGCTTGGCTCCTTTTTAGCTTTGCAAGGTATCTTCAAAGCTCTTTTGGTACCATTTTCTTTATAGCTTTGTGTAGTTTGAAGAAATGTATTAGTTCCCCCATATTCCGTTTTAAAATTTGTTACTAACCCGGGTTGTACTTTATGGGCAAGCAGCCTGTTTTGACTCCCCCTGTAAGTGCTGCTCTCACATGTCTGTTGTGGAACCTTCAGCCTTTGTCAGAAGAGCATCATATGAGCCTCCTGCTCTATCCTCCCATTTGCCTGTCTCCTTGTACAAAGCAAGGTAGATTTGTCACAACGCTACCACCTTGTCTGGAACAAGGATATCAGTGTTTGGCCTTAAAGGCAGCTGGTATTTTTTTGAGAGAAGACATTTCTTAGAATAGTAAACATACTGCACATGTGACCCATTCACTCTTTCTCATAGAAAGACCTAGAATCCTGGTCTTCTTGGCTGCCTCTCCACAAGCTTGTCTCAGTTTCTGCTCAGTTTTGTTCAATTCCCAGGATGACCATGGGAACTAATTACAGAGCCAGACCCTTATTAGCTAGCATCTCCATATTTGAGAGGGTAACTCCCATCATTGGGTAAGCTAGCCTTGCAGCTTGCTACAGATGGATGAAGTATCCACAGAGCTAACTTTGCCTCTCACTTCTGTCCCTGCAATCTTTTTGAGTAATCCCTATTAAATTAAAATGCTGTAAATGCTGTTGCCTCTCTCCCTGGAGTAGGTGACCCTTACCAAAGCAGTGCTGTGGTGTCTTAGGGGACCACACAACAGGTGTGTATGTATTTAGTCTTTCATTAATATCTGGCTTCACAATTCTTGGTAACCAAAAGTCTCCAAGAGATTATTTCCCTATCAGTCTTATTCCATTTTCCTACACGTATCTTGTACTGCCAGAGGCTTTGAGGTCTTTTTATTTTTTCAGCTCTGTGTATTTGTGAATTCAGTATATGTTATAAACCCCATGCCCACAGTGTTGGTAGACATACACATCACTGGAATAGTTAAGGGTTGTCAAAAATGCCTCCTCATTAAGAAGGTCATGCCCAACACATTTAGCATCTAGTCCTCTCTTCTTTCACCTCTAGAAGGTTTTCCAGTCCTTTTGATAAGTTTTCAAAATGGGATGGTACAATGAAATGGAAATTTCAGTCAGCAGCTTGTTATGTAGCAAAAGTGTGCTTTTGCAGATGCTTTACTCCACAATGAATGCTTGCTGCCTAGCACCTGGAAAGGCCTGTATGGAGGGATTGCACCTTGATAAATCTGCATTTTGATGACTTAGTTTGTCTGCATAACCAGAAGGAAAAAGACAGTTAGTGAAGATGCTCAGCGTTAAAAATGGTATTTATCCCTGTGAGACAGGTATTGTAAAACCTGCTGATACTAATGAAATCATCTAGATTTAGAAGACTTGTGAATTTGGATATTCTGTTAAACAGGATGGCTGCTCACAATTTTTTCTCTTCCTCTTCTGAGTTTAAGGATATTTACTAGGGTCCTATCAATTCAGTATGCTCAAATTCACACAAATTAGCTTCAGGATGTATTTTCTGTTATTCTTTTCTTATTTTATCTCAGTTCTTCTAGGGAGTTGGTATGAATATGATTATTAATTAGGCATGCAATTTATCTAGATGTTTCTAAACATTTTTCCCTACGAATCTGTCTGATATGCGATATAAACAACTGCATTGGTGTAAAAAAATTCTGAAGACCATATCTGTTTTTGTCATGGTATGTTAAGTTGGTTCCCTCTGGTGTGTTGTTTCTGCTTCTGAATTCAAGAACACTGCTGGAAAACCCCTGATCCCTGTTGTGGACACTATGCCAGGCTACCAATTGTGAACAGGTTCCTACACTCACCTAGAAGGAGGTGACCTCCAGCATCTGTACCAAGTTGCATTTTCAAAACTCATCAGCTTTTTGTACTTGCAGTGGAAAAGGCATGATTTCCCTTTTGCCTGTTATAAATCTTACAGACATTTATATCTGAAAGTCAGGGTCCCTAATTAACTGCCTGTACAGCCATTCCCTGCTGAAAGGCAGCTGCCTTTGAGAAGAGAGCTGTTGTCACCTGGCAGCACAGAGCACTGATTTAGGACCCGAAAGTGCCCAGCTAAAATGGAGATTATGGATTCTTTAGGGTTCAGATGGAAATTACAGAGCATCTCTTTGCCATCTGCTCCTTGTTGGAAATAATGCAAATGTAAATGTCAGCTTTGCATCCTATGAGCCCATTACCCCTCTAGGCCTTTCTTGCTGAGGGGAGGTGCATCTGCTGGGACTGGGTTTTCACAGCTGATAGCATGGTTTCTGTGTCTGTGTCCATCCCAAAATACTCCTGTGTTATTCAGGCCTGTGTTTGTCACTTTGGTTTGTGAGACACTGGCCATGAAATACGCTGAGGAAGTTCCTGACCCCTCATGCCCTATTTCTGAACCCTTTTGAGGCACTTTAACTTGCTAGCTCTCTGTTTTGCTGTCACAGATATTTTGAGGAACCACAGAGAAGGCTACTTTTCACCCTAATCTGTTTTGTCATCTGGTTTACTGTGTGGCTTTGTGAACAGGTCTACTGCCAAACTGAGGGAAGAAAAGCCGTGAGAACAAGCAGTGAGAAGGAAACTACACTGGCTTTCTGCTAAAGGTAGCATCTCATACAAGCAAACACTTTTTTTCTACAGGAGCCAAAATACCAAAGTAAATGCCATAATTCCTCTATCTGAAGCCAGGTGTGAAAGTACTTACAGGTGATTTCCCCATTGTAGGTGCACACACAAATAGCCAGGGTGGTTGAAACAATGGAAGGCAGCAGTCAGCTCCTCCTAGGAGTGGCTGTTTCGGATATCTTGAAGCTGTTTCCCTTGCCTAGGATTGGCTGGCTGATTGTTTTGTGCCCAGTCCGAGTGGTTGTGGCCTCTATTTGTCCTTATATTAAATGTTATACAAGATGTCAGTAGTAGGTACAATCTGTGAAATGCATGATCTCAGGTGTGTTACCAGCTCTCTCTGTACAGCAGGCATATGGCCCATTGTTAACACAGATGTCAGCCCAGGAACAGCTTGCTTTTCTTGATACACCTCAGAGAGCAGGCAGCAATTCTCTCCCGGATTTTGCTCAAGTTCCAGTGTCAGAAGTGGATCATTTGGTTTGGGGCTTTGGAGATTAAATTAGTATAGCAGCTAGGATGTGGCTGTGGCAAATTCCCATCAGTAGTCTACGACAACATGCACTGGATTTATGACAGTGACAAGAAATCAAAATAACACGGCAGGGTAGCTCCTTTCAAAGGCAAATTTAAGAGGTGCTGTTAGCTGAATCTGAGCCAGAGTCTCACCCTGTGGTTAAGTCTTGGGGCATTTTTATCTGCAGAACTTTGATGTCATGTTAATAATCCTTACTGCACAGCCACTGTTCAGCTGATAAGCAGAAACATGCACAAAATGCAAACAATATTTAGAAGTTTTCTTTCATTTTCTTCAACAGATGAATTTTCAGTTTCTCTAACATAATCATATGATCAAGGATGTGTCATTTTGACCCTTAAAAGCCTGGAAGAACATGAACATGTCAAGTTCCTTTTCAATCACTTCAGAAATCCTGCAGACAAACACTGCAGAACTAGCAATACATCACAGTCCTTGGGTTAGTTTGGCTAACTAACCAGAGTTATTCTATCAGTCACTGATACAAGAGAAAACTGCAGCCTATGTTCAAAGCAATAACAGGGTCCTGGATCAGCAAATCAAGCGTCCATTTGATGCCTTTTTGCTGGTGCTAAAATCATGAGCCAGAAACAGTTTGGTGATAAAAAGGGGTTACCTTTATAAGGATGCTTAGGTGCACAATTCAGCAGATGGAAAATGCCAAAGATGCATGATGCGTATACAATTTTTAGTTAGCACATTCGCATATCTGACAAAAATCCCCCATTAGAGACATAAGTGTTGAGGTAATTCCCCCAGTTCATCCCTCTTTGAATCCCCCTTCTTTTACATAGGAGCTAATCTTTGTTTATGAAAATGTGTCTCGGAGAGCTAGTTTCAACCTTGGCTTCCCTGAGAATCTAACCTTTTACCCCCAGCTTGGAGCCACTGGGGAATTTATCATGTCTTGCTGTTTAATAGAGTAGGTAAAATGCTAGCTAAGAGTACTATGATAGGCTACAGAGCTACAAATATTTGTGTAAAGAGTATAGAGAATATATAAAAGAAAAAAGGCAAAAATCAATTCGGCATTACATTCGTTTCATATTGCTCTGTGGTCAGCTACAGTGGATAAAATGCTATTGATTGAAAGCTCATTGAGTTCTGCTTCGCTTAGTTACTTAATGAAGACAGGACCTCTATTGAAATGAGCCAGCTGAGGCTAAGATTCACCTGTGTCTAAGCTAGATAACTGGTTGCTGTCTATATCTAGTGCAGAATGCAGGCACCTCTGGAGTGACAGTCACCCAGCCTGTTGCAGGTGGGATGAACTGTCCTCTGGAGATGTCTATCTCTTCCTCAGAGGGAATGTAGATAACTGGGTTAAACAGATATCTCACTTTTAGGTGGCTGAAATTACGTGAAAGTTGCATATGCTGTTTAGTCTGTGCTGTTTCGTCTCAAAGGTTAGCAGGCATTTCCTCTAAATGTCTAAAAAACAGTAAGGTAGACAAATACAATCAATGAGTTTTCCCTATAAATAAATCCAAAGCAAAACTAACCAAATATTTGGACATGGAGACTCAGTTACAATCACAGATCTCTCCAGATGTTTATCACTACCAGCTACATTTCATAGCCCTTTGCTGTTTTCATTTCTGACTAACACAGTCTTAAACAGGTCTGCAAGTCTCCTTGCTCAGTGGGAAAAAAAGGAACCTGCAACTGCCATATGGCAGTGGGATGTTAGACCCCACTTGCCCTGCCCCGCTGGAGAAGTTTGGTGAAGTTTCTCTGTGCCACACTGTGTCCAGCTATAAAGTGTACTGACTTTCTTTGTGTTCTATGGCTACTGAGGGCAATGTGGAGGTAGGTATTAGCCTCCCAGAACAGTTTTTGAGCATCTCCAGTGTGCTACCTTCATTTCCAGTATGCCTCATGGCATTTCCAGAGGGTCTCCTCAGCTGGGTAATATACATACTCCTCTCTGAAGCTGCCCTGCTTTCTGTGCATCAAAGCCAACATAGCCCAAAGACTGTGGGTTGCAGATGCCCTCTCCCACTGAAATATCCTGCAGTACTTCCCAAAGTACCTTGCCAGAAGAGTCATCCTTCCGTTAACAGTGATGTGGATCGAATAGAATGTTCTGATGGAGGCAGCAAGCCCAGCAATTCTAATTGTAGGTGAATTCCTCTGCTGGTGCACACTGTCACAATTGTCTAGGAGTGCATAGAACCCAGTGACACGGTGTAGCTGGGTGTCAGTAAGCTCCTATGGCCTTGTCTGTGTCTTACTTGGCTATCTCCCCTCCACTGTGCTAGGCAGAGCTCTGTGGGGCCACACTGTGGATCTAGGCGGGGAACTAGCTGAGCTGAAGTATTACTGCAATACAAAAAGGGAGGTAGAGAACAGGGTTGATTAAATTTACATCACTGCCAATGACGAGCGTTGTGGACTACAGCCCCAGCAGTTGTCTTCTAGGTCTTTGTTGTTTCCTAGCACTGGAAAATTCTGTCCACTGCCACTGTTTTCAGTTCCTTTAGCTAGGCTGTGGTTTCACATAGATTTAATTTCCTTCTACAGAAGATGTTTGAGATAAATTGCATCTCCTTTTTCCCAGGCAAACTAAAGGACAGACAGGGATTGCTCTTCAGAGTTCATCTGCTCTGGATCTATTGTACAATTGTGGAGCATCATCAAGCAATATGCACTTTGGGGCAAGAGAAGGTGAGGAGGTGGAGATGGCTCCCCGAGCAGTTGGAGATAGTATGGGATTACCTTCCCTGCGGTGGCAGCAAGGGTCTGAACCCAGGAAGCTTTGCACTATCACATTTCAAAAAGGGATTTCCTCCTGGCACGAGCTCGTGAGTGTGCCCAAAGCTCTCTCACCTGTATCAGCTCACTGTTGGGCTGGGAGCAGAGGGTTAGGGTTACTTGTGCCTTGTCCACGCGATCCCCTTTGCAAGGGGTATTACCAGAAAGCAGATACCCCCAGTTTGGGACATAAGTGTCACATCATTGACATCACTACATTAAACAGCATTGGCAGAAGTATAGCTGTGTTGAAAGGACCATGGACACAAACTATTTGTGCACAAGTTGCTGGTAGACCTGGGTACTTTCTCAGGCATAATATTTCTGAAAATGCTCAACTTACATGTTACATTTTCCATAAACAACTTTAATTAATATTCATTCATTTGATTGACTGCAGCTGAATAAAAAGGAAAATGATTGCTAACTCCTTTTTAGACAAGTATGCAACAGTATCTCAGTTTTAATAGCAAGCGTATCTTTAGAGGGCATCTTTGTGTTACGCAAATTATAGATTTTGCCCAATCTATAAAAGAGCACTTTCAGTTTTCTTCTGATTCTCTTTTACTTTTATGATAATCTGAACATTTATAAGACCAGACATCGTTTTGAGGTTCAAAATAGAATAGTATTTTTGGACCGTGACATCAGTTTTTATGCCATTTCACTCTATTTTGAGCTACAATTAAAAGTTCTTTTTTTAAACAAACTGTATCTAATTTCTGCACTAAATCAAACCAGGCAACAAGAAATGTTTTTACTTTTAACTAGAATGTCATTAGAGTCAAGACATGCAAATACAACAGGGAACTGTAAGACATGTCTGCCAAAAAAAGAAAAAAAATCAACTGCAAAGTCTTTGTCTACACTAGAAGAGGGCTTTTATTTCTAAAGAAATCCTGGTAAACCCTCATGAAGAATCACTGCTTGCACCAAAATAAAATTATTTCCCACTAGAGGTTGTTCCAGTGTTCTGAACAGAAGCAGCAATACCAAAAACAATTTTGCTGTCCCGGCAGCATTTGCAAGCACAACTGTGTTTCTGAGAGCTGTGTATTACTGACTCCTCCTTCACAGCATTATTTCAGGAAAAATTTTGAACCCAGCTAATGCTGTGATTAGGAGCATAAACCAAGAGAACTAGCACAGAAGTGACATTAAGTTTTACAAATGGAAACAGTATGCAGAAAATATGCAACAAGTACTTTTTCCGTATAGAATACTAAGTTTGTAAATAGACCAATGCTCTCACTACATGCTGGGCCTAAATTCCATTGCACTATACCTTTAAAGAGACACACACTACATATATATATGCTATGTATACCTTTGCCATTTCTTCAAACATATCTTTTTTTTCTCTGAGAATAAAGCCCTTGGCAAAATATGAAGTTTTTAAAAGCAACTTTTTTTTATTTTCTAGATGTAGAAATAGTGTATGACCTGTGGCTCTTGCTGCAACCAGCACTACAGATTTTACACCTAGCTGGCACAGAAAGGTCAAATTGCACGTAACTGAAGTCCTCAAAAATTTGTGCAGATTTCTTAGCCAGTGGTGGCTCAGGACACAGTCGGAGCCCCTGTAGATGTATTGTCTTCAGAATGATGCTTAGTCCTCAGCATCCAAGAAGACCAAGTGTAAAATTCCTCTCCCAGATTGTAATGAAGAACCTGTGACCCAGAGGAAGGCTGTAGTATATGGAACTTTGATGTCAGTGTTGATTAAAGTCTGGCTTTGAGCTAAATGAGAGGCATATGAATGTGCTTGGTTAGCGGTAGAAAGCGTCAAATATTCACAGTGGAAAACTACAGTCTTAGGTCTCTCCCTTTAATACTCTCCATGAGTCATAAGGAGACTCACAAGGTCATTCAGCTCTCTCTTGCATTTCACTGGATCTCCACAGCTACTGCTACAGAGAGATGTCTTTTCCCACATCTGTCATGGAGAGCCATGCTCCATGGTGGGGTATGACCTGAGCTCAGACTTTCATGTCAGTGATGATTTGGAGCTATGAATTCCTCTCCTCCACTCACTGCCTCATGTTATTGTGATATTTTTTTTTTTGTTTCCAGCCTATTTTTTCTCATTCCTCCCATCCACCTCTCAAGCCCCTTCTCCTGTCACACTGCCTCACTGACAATAACAACTTTTGAAAACTAAAAGTGGTGAGCAGTTATTTCAACTTGTGATAATTAGGAACATCTCTGCAGGTGTTCAGGATGGGATGCTACACTGAGCTGAATGTGAGATACTGCTCCCTATCCAGACTGTGAACATCCAAGTAGGAGAAAGTAAACCCCACTTTTCAAATATGCCAAGGAAATCTGCATCTCTGCTAACCCTAGGAAATATCTCCCAGACACACACAAATTGCCCTCTTTGTTTGACCTGTTTCCTATCTGTTAAGCAGACTTACTGGGACTTCCCCCAGTTTCCTTTTGGTCTCTTTCATCTTTTCTTTTTTTTTTTTTTTTCTCCTTTGGCTTCTATACTCCATTATAAATAAAAATTTCCTAATTATTTCTGATCTAACCCTTAAAGACTTTCACATGATGGTGACACAGTAAGGAAATGGAAGAAGAAAGCTGTATTTGTGAGTTAATCTGGTCACCCTCAGGCTTTGAAGTGGGAAAAATTTAGGTCTAGGCAATCCATTTCTGATGTCAATGTTTCAGTCATATATCTGGAGTCCCCATTAGCGAAGGGCCAATCTGTCATAGGCTCTCCCTATATGAGATGCTTTGTGCCCTTGTTCTGTGAAGAAAGAAAGAAAGAGTTGTCAACACAGGAGGTGACTATTAAATTGGGAAACTGAAAACATCACTAATAATGTTCATTAATGGGAAGAGAATTACTTCTGGTTCTTTTTTGTTTTGTTTTTTTTTTTAATTAACCTAGAAGAGAAACAGACATATCTGCTTTTATTGATACCTGCAAGTTAAAAAGAAACAAAAACTTGGTCTCCTGATAAGTATATTTCTGTGCAACATGAAATGTATAATTCCATGGAAACAAACACACAGATATAAACTACAAGTGCTTGAGGGCATCTTTAACTTATCAGCAGAGGAAAAAGGAAAGCAAATATAAATGTCACAGAAGATATAACCAAACTTAGGAGAGCAGGCATTGTGTTTAAATCTTATGGATAATGTGCTAAAGATTAAGTTGCATACTAATAACAGACATTTTAAAGTGGTAACACACAAATCGTATTAAAAGAACCAAAACCAATTTATTAACATAGTTTAAATTACAATCATATTAATATAGACCTGTATCTGGTGCAATTTCTGCTCATATGTTTAGGAGGCTGTTCATTGGAAAAATATTACACTAATGCTACTTTTTTTAATTGCAAGCAAAACCCAAGGCTGCAGTTTTGTGTGAGAAGGGTTTAGCCTCTGTAAAATCCCACTGGGCACATTAGACAGACAAAGTTTACTAAAACTGATGTCAGATTATAGAAATCACTACTCTAGCAGCTGCTATTCCTGCTGATGCACTACAGCAGCTTTTGTTTCATTGTTACCATCATAAGACAGAACTGAGGGAGCTTCCCCATGAGAATCTGCTGCAACCCCAAATATTAGCATAAACAGTTGAGTTTCTGCCAGGTTTAGTGACCCTGCAAAGAGCTGCTGCTGCAAGCTTGCTCGAGCTTGGAAAGCAGCGTTGTCCTGTAGATGACTTGCTGATCATTTGTCCTGGCCTTTGATACCACTGGTGAAAGGTTGGAATAAAGGAAGCTAATAATTGCATTTTTTTTTCTCCAGATGTGATATTGAAGCCTGTGGGCAGGCACATTGATTGTATGTCCATTTCTCAATCGATTTAAATTTTACAGTGTCTCTTTAACGAGAGGGGCCAGCGGCTGCTGCCAGTGGTAGAGATGCATACATAGGAAGGTGGCAATGTGGGTGAATGTAGGGTCTTCCCTCATTTTTCTAGTAAGTCCCGCGAAAAGGCCATGTTTGAAAGACTTTTCATAATTCCTAGACAGAAAAATATGAGGAGGGACTTTTTCCAAAAGCCCTTCTTGGAGCGTCAGCTCTGGTAGATATATGTGATGCTATTTATTCAAGGGTGACCTCTGACTCTCTGGGTCTTGTCAGCAAGATAGCAAGCACCAAGTCCAGCATAACACAGGGCCCGAGAAAAGCTTGATTAGCTTCTGAATTCCTACCTTTTCCTGCCAATTAAGAGGTCGTATATCTAGGGCAGCTTGATTCTGCAGCATCTAATTCCACCAGAAATATTCCTAAAGAAACTTGAAGTTACCTTTCTCCTCCACTTGCCTGAAAAAGGCACTGAACTTCTGATTCAAACATGTCCATCGTTATAATGTGCTGGGGGAGATCATGCTGGGATTCACAGCTTCTTACGGCACTATCTATTGTATTTGGATTCAGATTGTAATTGAACTTTCCCTCTGCATATGTTGTATATCTCCAGCAAACCTAGTTTGGTAGGAAAACTTTATAATATGGCTTCGCAGAATGCTTTTTGCATGCATCCCTAAAATATTGAGAGTTTCAATCAAAGAGAGGGGATTATCAAGGAAAAGGTGGGGAGAAAGTAAAATTAGGAAAAAGTTGAAAATGTTTCCTGCAATTACCAGCAGTTTTCAATGCACTCAAGTATTGCAGTATGAACTATGTCTTCAAGCAGTTCTTGAATCTTCACAATACTGATTTTCAGATATATTTGTTTATGGCTGAGGCATACTGCGTAATGCAAATAATGTACCAATACAGCAGGCGTGAAGCATGACATGAAAAATATGATTAATGTCAAGCTCACAGATCTAGTCTCTCTGTGATACATCCTCAAAGCGCCTTTTGCCTCTAAGTTACACATTTGAAATCAGGAAGACATAGCCTAATTTTCATTATCTTTGGACGCTCACAAGTGTTTAATAAGAATGAAACTTATGCATGCATTTTCTCATGAAGATGAAATCTCGCTTGAGAAACCTGATAGCTTTTCTTTGTTGGCTCTTAATTCTTTGATAAATTAGCAACTGAAAAAACATGGTAGGGGTAATTTAAATTAAAAACAGCAACAACATTTCATACAGTGCCTTGAAAAGTCTTGCTCTTAAAATCAATTTATAATAGCTTGGCCATAAAAATTACTATGCAATTCAAAAAACATGAGCCTTAAGCATAACCAAACTGGACATCTATAAAGTTTTCATAACCAAAAAGCCTTTCGTCCTCCATGGGAAAAACTTTCCAAAACACAGTAAATCTTTGTTCATAGAGCAGTGGTCCAGACATGAAAACTCAAGTCGTCTTAGAAAATGTTAAAGGCTCTGTAACTGTTCAAGACATACAGCACAGTAAGGTTTCCTCTACGATGAAATTCAGCTGGATCAATATTGCCTGACCCCTTGGGAATTCTAGGCTTGCCAGGATTCTGTTATTTGGAGTGTCTTCAGCTCTCTGACAGACACACATCTTTTTTTCATTAATTTTCCTTGCTGCTTCAAAATCCACTACATCAGATTCCTTTGCTTGATCCTGTTTTAATTGCATTGAATTACTTTTGATACTATTTATGATTAGTATAAATAAATGAATATGTATTATGCATAGGGTGCCAAGTGTTTAGACATGTTCCCCTCTATTCCAGTCTGCATGATAGAAGAGCAGCCTTAGTTTTCAAAGGAAGAGCCTTTGTAGCAACCCTCTTTGAAATATGTTAAAGGTACTTTAGAAATGCAGGTATTATTATTAATCAATATTATGTTACTGGACTGTTGAGCATTTTCTGCATTTTCTAGAGCCTGTGGCAATAAGGCTCAGATGTTCTTCCGGTAGCAAGTATACCTTCAGACACATCTATCTTTGTAGTTAAATGCACTTTATTATGAACATATATCAAATTACATATATGTTTTCAGGTGTCATTGTTTTGGACAGTGATACATTGCAGCACAGTAGTAACAACTTAAGCAAATAAAAGAGATATTTCTCATCTTTGACATGTTTTCAGATTTATTCAGTCCCTTCTATAATGTAAATAAGTAAGGCAAGAAGTTATATGGATTGTGAGCACTCCAGTCTGGTAGAGGCTGTAACAGGACAGACCTTCCCAATGCCAGGTAAAGGCAAGGTGGCTTCTAACACTGTTACAATGATTGATGTTAACTGCTTCCAGGTAAAGAGGCTTCACCCAGAGAAGCCTAATTGCCTTGTCTTGGGAGGTGAGAAAACAAACTGTGTTCTTAAACAAGCATCTTCTTAGAAAAAAAAAAAAGAGGAAAGGAAGCTGTCAGGAGGACAATACTTTTGCCCGTGTATTTTAAGGCCCAGAGACCAAAAGGGTCACCTCTTCCTGAGTCTGGGGACTGACTTTTTGACCTCCAGAAGCAGCTCAGTTTTTTAAGCTTGTCTGAGAGCCCATCATTAAGATATAGGGCAAGTTTGGTGGGACTGGACGTGAAGCTATTCACCCCCTCTGCCCACCTGGAAACCTCACCGCGAGTCAATTCAGGCTGCTTAGATTAGGGGTGTTGCTCGGGAACATCTCAGGGAATAGACATGTCTCAGGAAATGAGAGTTTGCCGTGACCAATCGATTTTCAAATGTGGACAGACTTTTATTAGTACCCCTGTTTGAAGTTTGTTCAGCAGTGAAATCTCATGTGAACAAAAGCTAACCGTGAGAAAAGTTACCAATATGCTTTATGCTTGTTTTATGAAGTCTAATTGAGATTCCACAAATGTGCAGCTTTGGCTGCTTCCTATTTTAGTTATCATTGATACAAGGCTTGGAGGAGAGCTTTGCAGATGGACTTTTCCATGGCTCTAGCATTTATCAGGAAGATCTCATTATACAGATGCCTGTGGGCTTGCCAGCTTGCTGAGGGCAGTCACACACTAGCTGTGTCTGCACCCAGGGCTGGAAGGACAGAACCAAACTCAGATACAGAGGTCATTCAGCCATCTTCTAGGCTTTCAAATGGTCCCATTTGCTGTGGTGCAGTTCTGGCTGTGCTTCTGGGGCTCAGCCTCCTATACAGCTACAAGTAAGCAGCTCATGGGCTGAAACAGCATGTATGACAGCATGTATCTCCTCCTGGCTGGAGGAGAAGCTTGTTTCGATGAGCGAGACAAAATCCAAAGACACTTCTTTACCACCTTGCCTTCCACAACATCTTTGGTGCTGTTAATTTGTAGGTCTTTCCATTAACACCTTAATCATGCTCCACTGATTCTGGCTGATGGTCTTCAGCTCCACAATATGCAGCCTTTTTGATATGATGTGTGATTGAATGACTTGCAGATATGGACAAGGAATGCATTGCTGCCTTGTTGCAGGTGACAAGTGTTCCTTGACATGGCAAGTTTCCATAGACAGGATGGGGACAACAACTTTGTGAGAAACACTCAATAATACCCTCACTAGACTTCAGCTGTGAGACCCACAAATTTACCCACTGCTGATCAGCAACACCTAAAGCCAATTCTGTGCTGAAAAACTTTCCATCTGATACTTTAACTGCCATTTTCAAGCACTGAATGGGCACTTGACTGCACTGACACTGCCTGAGCATATTTACTGCCTGAGCCTCACTTGAGAATACTACCTGAAAGACATTAATCTAGCCCATCCTAGCCAACACTTCAACCACTGTGGGAGTCTGCCTGTACCCCAGAATGTATCCTCTAAGCTATCTTCTTGCCTCATGTGTTTCCATGAAAATTTTCCATGTTTATGAATCCACATTTTCTCATGAGAAACCGTTTCATCAAAGCATTCCCTGTCCGCTGCAGTTTTCTTTCACTTCAAAGGCAAACACTGTGCCAAAGACCTGCATGCTGGGAAATTTCTAAGTCAGATGTCTTGTCTCAAGTGTTAAAAGGAGTCATTCTTGGAGCGGTTGTACACAGCACATAATGCCCGGCATTAAGTATTTGAGGTAAACCACATTAAACTAGAAAAGCATCAACAGTATATAAGATTTAGCACTGCCTGAACTGTGACCCAGAGCCATCTTTTTTTTTATCATAAACTGTGGTGTCATTAAAGTGTTGACTGTCTGGAGTAGTGTTTTAACCCATATACTTACTAAATTCCCTGGTTTTGCTTGCGAATAAAGCTCTGTGTGTGTGGTGGAGGTGAGGTGTTAGCTGTTGACATGCTGAATTGTTAGTGTGTTTATCTCAGTCTAGAAACTTGGACACGTCTTGTTCTGGACATGTTCTGACTCCTGTGTTATGTTGGAAGCAGAGGTCTGGCCCCTGGAGGGGCAAAGACAGCCATGTGCAATTTTCTACATTCCCTTGTAGGAAAATACACCTTCATTCTGATTTAGGAATGGCACTCCCCAGTTTAGTGTTCCCACTGACACACTCTAAACCATGACCTGCTCGCTCGCTCCCTTCTCCCCGCCTCCTGTGGTGGGATGAAAAGGAGAACTGGAGGCACAAAAGGTAAAGATCTTGGGTTGAGATAAGAAAATGTTTCTGGAAACAGCAATGAGATAAGAAAATAAAGGGTTTACAGCAATGATACTAATAAAATCATGTACAAGAAATTAACAGTTTGCACATGAGTTCTCACCCCCGACAATAACTGACTGCTCCTTCCACCAGGCTACCCCATCCTCTGTGCCCAGAAGATGAGTGAGGTGTATGGAATAACCTCCAGATGCTACCTCTGCCCCCTCCTGCCTACTGCAAAAATTAGCACTGTCCTGGCCAGAACTAAGACAACCTGCCAAGTCAAGCAGGAAGAGAAGGTGAAAACACACCACCATCAAAAACAGTTCATGACAGAGAGGTACCTTCTCCAAATCAAGACATTTGAAATTGTTCAGCTATGTCTGCTCAAAGTCCCTGCTTTGCTAGTAGGCAGCTGAAGAATGTGCTAGGGCAGACAGGGGTTTGTGTCAGGTACATTGGGGACATAACTCTTACATGGCTTATCTTCATGAAAAGTACTGCCAAGAAAGTTCTTAATAATATTCTGACAGAAGTCAAGTAGGCTTTCCTCTTCCAGAGTAAGTTCATTATATATGCTGAGATAAGGATTAGTGTCCCTCACCATCATAGTTCACATTTTATGACAGAAAAATACCTCTGGCTTCTCCAAGTAGTCGTCCAAGGCTTCCTCTAGCTTCAGACACATAACCATTTTATGTTCACAAGATTTTTTTTTCAGCTCTTACAGCAAAACCCTTAGTAATTTATAAAAGTGAAAGACCAGCGAGATTTTGAGATGCATACATATATATTCTGTAGGTCAGTGTACCAGTCCAGCCTAAGCTCTCAGAAATACCACTAGGCCTTTTATCTTGAAACGGGGCTGCCTCTGGTAAAAACTTTTGGGCCAGTGTATGTGCAAATTTGTGCTACTTAAAATCTCATTATATCACACCTCCCTCTGTAGACAGTCATTCCAAGCATGGATCTAGATGATGTAAAACAGCAGCTTCAAAGATTAAACACTTTAAATCAGCAGGTTTGGACAACCTGCACCTGTGATTTTTAAGACAGCTAACCAAGGAGTAGAAATTGTGATTTTCAGCATACCGGAAAACTTACAGCAGTGTCCAGAAGACTGGAAGAAAGTCAATCGTATGTCAGTATTTTAAAAACCCATAGCAGGAAACTTGGATATTACAAGTATATCAGAACTATTTGAAAACGAAACAAAATGTTGAATTGTGAGTTCAGGAATTGATTTGAAGGATAGAAAGAAAGCTGTATCAAATCAAAATTGGTTTATGGAAAACAAACCTTGTCAAACTAAAATATATTTTTGTAATGAGTCTGACCATTTCTGGAGACAAGTTATTAAAGTAAAAGGAGATGACATGATACTACTACTTTTAGAGAAGCTCTGCATCATGAGAAATTTCATGTTTAGATTTAGACTGTAAAACTTAAAGAAATAATCAAATTGCTCAGGCAAAACCTATAGAAAGGGATCCAAAAACACTAAACACTTCTGACAAAACCTTCTCTCCTCTGCTTGTAATTTTGAAACACAGGAAAAGGTAAGACCCATATTGCTCACACATGCAAATGGATATTTGCATAAATGACGCAAAAACTAATGATAGCAGGATAGTGATGGCTTTGATTGCTGCTGGGCAGCTCAGGTTATGCAAATTACAAATACTGTTCCAACAAATATGTAAAGAGCAGTGGCAGGTAAGTTCACCAAGGAGGCTTTCTTTGGGATGTTCTTTCTTATATGTCCTCTTTTAAATAGTCCTTGTCATTATGCTCCAAAATAAATACAAGTTAGTCGTCTGCTGCACATGAGCAGTATGCACCAGATGTTTGAAAGCTGTGAATACATTTGAAATGCCATTTTACGGTGTTTGATTATTAAACAGGATGAAAATTTTGGGCTTTATGCAGGAAGCTGCAATGACTATCTTATCTGTGAAGGATTCATTTAATTTGTGGCAGAATGGCTGCATTTCCGCACTGCCAGAGAAAGCAGGGGAAATTAGCATGAGCACACTGTCACTGAAGAGGATGGGATGAAGCCTGTGTGAATGCATTCATAGAGATGTTTGGTTAGCATTGATCCAAACTCACCACTAGATGAATTCTAGTTCATCCTGTGTAGACATTCCCATGTGGAATTAAATTGGTCTTATTGCATTTGTATTTAATTCACTGGTAGGTGTAGCAATCACCCCTCAGTCTCTGCTGAGAGTTTTCACCAGCTGATACCTTCCTTTCCTGTTGTGGATGGCTCCATGAAACACAACCACAGTCAAATGGACACAAAGTGTCAAGTAATTACAGTCTAAAATGGCGCTGCTCCTTGACTGAGAGCTGCCACCATGAAGGTGGGAGATGTGGAGTTTATTTTACTTTTCATGGGTCTGAAAAGCCCAGGTTTAGAGTGGTCACATATCTAGTTCTCTCACCATTGCCTGCCACCGCCTAACACCAGCCAAAGGGTGCATATCTGAGATCTACAAAGGTACTTGGGCACCTACTTCATATCAGCTTCCTATGGGTATCCCTGGAGACTGGAGACACTGTTTGCTGAGTATCTTTCCTTGCATAAGAAAGTGGCCAGTAACGGAGCTATACACCCAGGACATATGTATTAATGAACTCTAGGAAGAGAGGCACAGCTTAATTTGGAAGAGAGAGTATTTTTTTTTCTGGGATCACTCAAATGAATAAAATTATCTATTCTAAGGTCCCAGCAGTTCTGCATTGAGGTATAACCCAGGGCAGCTCAGGATGCATCTTCACCAGTGTTTCTATTTAGATCAGGAGTTCTTTTCAACTGCATGTCCCAGTTTAGCATGCTTTGTGAAGCACTGTTGGAAAACACAAGCTAAGTTCTTCTGGGACGAACCTAAACCAGACACTGCACATCAGGAGCACTGTTCCATGTTCCGTCTGCAAAAGGGATGGTACTACTACAGCTAGTCTGCAGTAAAACCTTCAAAAACTTGCATATCACAAACATTATGTCTTCTGCACCAGAACTGATTTGCTTTGCAGTTCATTCTTGCTGTGCTGCACAGGTGCTGCTGCAGATAGAGTCCCTGGCCAAACACCAGCTCAGGGTGTTCATCATGTTTAAATGTCTCTGTGTTAAACAAAATGGCATTTGCTGTCTTCCAGCTGGAACTGAAAGAGGTGCATGCCCACACTACAAAAAAAAAAAAAATCCATTTGGGGCTGAAACATCATTTTCAAATAAATCTTGAAATAAAATGAGGGAGATATAGAGTAGAGATAGAGAAGACAGCAACATAACACCACAAAGTGTTCCTCAGAGAAAAGTCTTGAGCCCCAGTACATTGAGTGTGTTCTGCAATGGGATTACTTATTCCTGTCCCAAACCCTCAGTGTTTCTCTCTAAAGGGAATAATTTTCTAATGTGCCTGAGGATCTGGATAAGCATGTGAAAGCATAACTTCTTTTTCATCAGGAAAATGGAGTTTTACGCAATTTTTTTTTTCTCAAAAGTGGCTGCTTCAAAAAAATGCCAACATTTTTTTGGAAGGCTGTAAATCAGATAAAACTCATGAGATTTTCATTTTTCAGAAGTTTCCAGGCAATGAACACTTTAGTGCTTAAAATCTGAGGGAAATTTTAACCAAAAAAACTAGCGTGATTTTCTTTTTAGCCTCTGCATAAATCTTACTGGGAACAGGATCCATGTTAAAAGAAAACACAGAAGGTCTTCTCTAAAGTGCTGCAGTTTACTACAACTGCCACAAAATAAATTTATGGATTTTTTTTTAAGAGCAAAAGAGGAATGTGTGAATTTAGATTCAAGGGTGAAACATAAATGGAGGAGAATTTTTATTTCACTTGTAAAGTAAAAAAGGCTTGATTTTTAATGTACTTTGTTTTTAAAAAAGTATCTTTTGAAAAACAGAGAAAAGGTATGATGTACTTCCAGTATGACAGAAGTAACTAAAATCTAGATGCATAAATAGAAGTAGAAATATTACAATGTTTAGAAAAACAAAGTGATGGAAACCTATAAAAATATTCCCATAACATTTGCATTCATGTTATTAGTTAATAGATATATAATAAAAATTCAGGTAAGAAGATGGCATTAAAAATCCAAACCTATCATTTACTGACACTGCTGTCTATCTTTTTAGCAGCCAGGATTTTGTGCATGGACTGTTCCCTTGGCAGGCAGAGAAATACTTTCTGTTGTATTTTCCTTCTCGCCTGCTTGCTGCTTCCTGTCTGCATGTGATGACAAGATGTCATTTCAGCACACAGCGTGGAGACATCTGACAACAGCCACTACACCGGCCCAGTCTAAGCTTCTTTCACTGCCAGAACCAGGACGTCTTGAAGATGAAAACATCCAACCTGCAGTCTAACGTGGAAAAATGTTAGCATAGACGCTGCAGGTGTGGGAAAGCACTGCACTCAGTCAGGAAAGGAGAGGGTGCCTGACTGCCAGCTGATGTTGTCCAGGAGGCTGTGCCAACGCCATCAGCCACAGAAATGCCGAGGTCTCCCTAGCTGTAAAGTGCAGTGAAAAATTCGGAGTGAGTTCTGGTGCCGTACATGCTGCCTCAGAGGACTGGGATGGTCCATTGCAGAAAGCAACATTTCTCTGTCTTTCGGACCACAGAGGTCATGACTTCCACTAGATTCCTTGTCCAGTGGCTATGGAAGTCAGTGACAAAGTATCAGAGTGCCCACCAAAATGGGAAGCAGAGGGCTGCATTGAAGGTGCAGAGCAAGGGCAGTGCTCATGATGCTGCACCTGGGTGTGCGGGAGGAAGGACATAGAGTGCAGAGGTGCTGTGGAAGGAGCAGGTTATTTGCAGGAAAGGAGAAGCTGGAGGGGTCTATGAAAATTCTTGAAGCAACCTCCTTGCTCACATGTTATGCTCTCTGACTGCCACCAGTGCTGCGGCTTGTAGGCATCAGTAGTGGCACCTCAGCAAAATTAATTTGATCGCAGGTGATGAAAGTGAGTCATGTCCATTTTGACATTAAGTTGTACTGGAATCTTGGGAGAGTCTAAGAATGAAGTCTGTCTTCCACTAGACACCAGTGCTTGGAAAAGAGCTGAAAGGTCATTTATACCATTCTTCTGTGCTAAGACACTTACAGCTTTCCCTAAACAATTTACCAGTGGAGTTTGTTCAAGTGCATCTTTAGGAATCCCTTCAGCAAAGTATTCTAATGTTTCATCACTGAGAACAGTTTTCCTGTTGCCTAACATAAATCACTCTTGTTTCTGTTTAAGCCCTAAACTCTTGCTCTGTCCAGCTGGGAGGAGAGGAAGAGTTTGCTCTGTCGTCTTCCCACCTACCTCTCACATATCTGAAGACTGCTATTACAATTCCCTTACCTCTTCACTTGATGAGGCAGCTATGACAGTAGCAATGTTCTTCAAGGTTTGTTTATCAGTAGACACTGAAAGGAAAATCAATCAGATTGATGACTTGAGGGAAGTGAGTTCTTTGTCCTGCTTGTAGCAATGAGATTTCCTGGCTGACCAGAGTATTGCTGTGTGTACAGGGGACAGAGAGGAGGGAGGGAATAGCTATGGGCTGCACAAATTGGGAGGGCAAGTGAACACTGGTATGAACTTATCTTCACCTGTGGGGAGTTTTTATGGTACTTTTCTATGGCAGCTGAGGAAACAATTTTCAGAAGTACTTATCCAGTAAATGTAAAAAGAAAGACAAAGCCAGCTTCAATAAGGATTTTAAAGTGCTCCACCATTTTTGAAAGTTTTTCTCTACAAGCTTTTATCAGAGACTCTAGAGTGGAGCCATGAGTCCTGCTCATGCAGGATAATGCATGAAAGAAAGATATGGCAATGGACTGTTTCAAAATATCAAATTCCCCTGAATGAAGCTGTCAAAGCAATGTTACACAGGCCAAGTTTCAGGTGGAGTGGAGATTCCCTGCATTTCATGCACCACAGCACAGGCTCTGACATGAACAAGGTAAGCAACACAAAGTAATTATTATGTAGTTTAGTTCACACAGTCATCATTTGATGTTTAAAATAAAATCTTAAGTGGAAGAGGGTCAGAATGCAACGAAAGTCAGAATGAGAATTGCCATGAAGGGCTACAGTGTAATTAGTGTTAGGTTGTATTTGATTCAATAGTTTTATTGTAAAATCGTTGTTCAATAAAATGCTCAGACATTTTTACTGAATTAAAGCTTCAAAGTCTCACTTCAGTATTAGTTTTATTTTCAAGTTAATAATTTATGAATAAAGCATATGCTGCCATGTTAATCAATTCATTATTTCATGCAAATACCAGCAAATAGATTTAAATATGATTAATTGACTTATGTTAATACTAGCACAGATGCATACATTTCCATTAACTTGAAACAAGGTGTGATCTAATATTTATGAAATAGCCCCTGGATACTTGGAATTTTTAAAAACACAAAGACAGTAAAATTCTGTGAACTGAGTGACAGCTATGCAGTGCACACGTGCAGCAGATCCATTAAGAAAACAACCAGCCTTTCAACTTATTTTTGGCTACAACCAGTGTGTTTCTCAACTGTAATGCAAGATAAGAAGTTGGCAGTTATTAATTTCATTAAATAATAGAAAAGAAGTGCATATAGCTTTAGCTCATCCCATAACCACCATAATCAATATGCCGACAACTTGAAGGAACACTCTGTTGGCATTGACTGTGGAAATAAGCTAAAGCTGAGAACTGGCTAGGTTTCTGATTAAAATAATCTGTCAAACAGAAGCAAATTAACCCTGCAGTAAAACTGATGTTATCACTTTGATGGGTAAAATTTGTTTACTATATGAAATCCTGTGGTCAGTGCTGCGATAATATTCTGCAGAGCAATGCAAAGAAAGTTGTTACAGTCTATCACTTCCCTCATGCTTTGAGGAATTGCAGGGGATGAGATTTTGTTTGCTTTTGCACACATACATACACTTGCACAAATAATCCAAGAAATCCTCACTGAATATATTTCAAAATTGCTTTCTCTGGGTGCCATAATATTGTTTTCATTCATTTCATTGAAAAATACAAATATGCCATAGCACAGCAAATTATGTTTGCAAAGCTTATGGCCTACTGAAGCAATATGTTAGTATGACTTGTCACAACAATAGCCTAATTTGCTGTTTTAGGAAGAAAAACATAATCCTCTGGCAACGTGCAAAATATTTTATTTTCCCAATGAAAATTAAGGCTGTATATTGAAGAAGAAATTTATCCCTATAACTAGGGCTCTAAAAACAGCAGTGTCACATTTTTCCTCAATTTCCCCTTTGACAAATTTGTCCCTAATTTCACTATGTCTGTAAAATTGTGGTAGTGCTACTTGCTACTACTCTTTGTCTTGTCTTTAGACTGTAGCTCTGTAAGACAAGAGCTGTTTCTTTTTATGTGCAGTACTACCAACTTAAGATGTTTTTCACATGTCTCATGATATTTGATGCTTTCCAGAGCTCTTATCATTATGTGAGAATCTGAGCATTCATTAAAAAAGAAAAGTTCCAGTCCTAATGGCTGTAGATAAAAGCTCAGATATGGGCTGTGCATATACAGTAATCCTCAAAAAGTAGAAAAGAAGAGGATAAATAACAGAAGCCCTAATTTTATTGTTGCTGATAAATCAGTGTTTGCTTGTAATTTTTTAACTGATTATTTGCAATCTCTCAGTTTGGGGGTTGCTTTCTCAGCACATACAGCACAGAAAATGAGGCCATTCTCACCTTCTGGGGCTGATGGAACAACTGGAGAATACCCCTGTGGTGGCCTCAGTCCTGCCTATGGACATGTGAGTGAACCCCTCCTTCTGGGGCAAAGGCTGCTGGAGCCAGTTTGGTCCTTATGTCTCCATAACACTTGGGAATAGGTAATATTCATCCTGTGTAACCTAGCACACCACTAGTCAAAAACATGTCACTACTTTGCTGGTACTGGAGACTCAAAGAGAGAATCCTCTCCACATCATCACTTCCTTTTCTTTATAGCAACCAGGTTTCTTTCTCTTGGTATGTGGATTTTTATCTTTTTTTTTTTTTTTTTTGTGTCAAATCTTGTCACTGTACTCACTGTTTGCAAGCACCTGCTTCTGCTGCTGGTCCATTTCTGACAAATGAATGGTGTTCAGCTGATAGGAGACCTGTTTGTTCACTATCTGAAGCGAGTTTTGCCAAGAGTCCCTCAAAATGTTGCTCTAGCAAGGGCAGCATCTCTTTTCTAACTGGTGATCTGACTTTCAGGTGGTGCCATTCCACCTGTATAAAAAATCCTACTTCTCTTTCTATGCTTTAAGTTTCAAGGGGCACTTCTCCAATATCACTGTTTTGAAGAAATATACCCTGAAATGTGGTGGAAAACCTGAGGAAAAGGAAAACAAGGAGAGAAGGAAAGGAAACTACATGCTCAAAGACAAGTATCTTTCATTACCTGCTGTGTCTGTAACAAATGAGAAACAAAAGAAGAGTTTTGTTTTCCCTTATGTTTATTCACAGTATAGTAGCTTCCTTTACCCTGTGCCCGAATCATGTATGTGTAGATACCATTTGGACCCTTGTTCAGCTGTAGTCAGTATTTTTTGGTATGGATTTCTTTTGTGGTGAGTTGCTTTTCCCATTAGCACTTAATGACATTGCTTTTGGTAGGACATATGTGTCCTTTTTCCTCTGCTGCATTATGGAGGGAGGCACTACAATTCCCAAGCAGCTGCATACCCGTGGTACCTGTATTTTTGGACTTCTGTGTAACAGTTAACTGTGACCTGGTAAAGAGTGTAACTATTTCTGTGATGTCTGCAGTAGGAGAGTGATCTTTCCCTGCAAGTTTAATGGTAGATTAGCACTGACACCACAACCCAGGAACATGCTTCTGTGATCCCAGTGCAGCACTTCCTATCCATGCAGTACTCAATCTGACATACTGTGGAATCACACCTTTAACCTCACTTTCTTAAATTAAATTACACCTAATACGCTGTTTTAAAAAACATGAGATCCTTTTAAAATTGCACATCTTAAATGCAAAATACTGTTGATCTGGTTTGATTTCCAGCAGCATAAACTCCTTTTTGCCTTTCCCATATTGTCTGTTCCTTTTGCCCCAATGCAAAATTTACATTACTGCCTTAATGAGTAATGGAAAAGTGTGTTGCATACAATGCACTAATAAATTAGGTCATGGTATCTGATGACTTGTAGCTCATCAGTCCTTTTGCAAGAGAAGCAGAAACAGTGGAAGGAGCTTGCACACGTCCTACTATTAACTAAGCAGACAGTGCAGATTACCTGTAGAACAGCAATAACTTTTAAGTTATTGAGCTGCAGGCACCAGGGTGAGCTGATCTCATGTATCTTTATATCTGCAGTACAGATGTGTTTGCTCCCTCTGGCCACCAGCCTAGGAACCCCTAAGAGCTGACTGGAAAAACCGGGGATCTTTAGGAGTAATTAATCAGAAATATTGTATAGATCTGCTTAAATATTGAAAAAAATTATATACTCAAAGTGATTATTTTCTTCCAACAACCAGCTCAGCCATAGGTGTTTTCATTGTAGCCATCTACATCTGATCACATAAAATCCATGCCAGTGGACTAATTTCTGATTTAGAAGGTACTCTAGAACCCATAGATGGGCCTTTCCATCCACAGGCTCCTTTCAAATTTGCCTTCCCATCAAATTCATTATCATTAACTCATGCTTGGCATTGCTTCAGGTGGAAGGCATTATAATTTCTGTTTTGTAATTACAGTCACTATAATGACTGGGTAAATATAAGATGTTATAAAATACACCAGCTATTCATTTGAGATTTGTGCTTTGGACTGTGGCTGCTTAGATTGTCATTTACTGAGATTTATGCTAAAGAAACTCAAGCTTATCTTTTACATCAATGTTTTGCAATTATCACCATGTGTGCCGTTAACTACAAGTTATTGTCTTGTTTTTGCATAGGTACATCATCTAGGCCTGACTTTCCCTTGACTTACACTAGGACAGGACTGGATTCCTGAGGCTTGCTCTAAATAGTATTCGTAGAAGCAATGCTGGATATTTTCCAAAGTTTGACAACGGTTTCCTTAATTTTTTAAGAACTGAAACCTCTTGTGTCTTAAGAACATGGTAGCAAAACAGCTGGAACAAGAGAGGATGATAACAGAAAATCTTCTCAAACATATTTGTGCAACCAAGTATCTATCACTTGCAGCCCCAGGGGCACTGCCATGGGATTTTAACAGGCACAGCATGCAGGCACTACATACATGGGGTTTTTAAACAATGTGAACACTCCCAAAGTAAATAAGGCACTTGGTCAACCTCTGTGAAGAAGGCAGCAGGACTTAGAGCAGAGATATCCATACGAACAATGTTGTCATTGCTAGTGTCTTACAGTCAAGAACCTCCTCCTATTTCTTAGTCTAAGAATAGAATTCATCTCCAAAGTCCCCCACAGGCTTCCACAATGTCAGGTTGAGTGCCAGCACAACTTCTAAAATAATCAGCTGACCCTGAAACTACATCCTGTTCGGTTCTTCATGATCTTGTATTGAAACCTGTCTAGGTATATGTGGCTTGATACATTCTGAGTAAAGGGATTCTCGTTCTTCCCATGAGTTTGCAATTCCCCTTGAGAATGTTAAGTGAAACCTGGTTGACCTCTACAGTTTCCCATAGCAGTTATTTTGCAGTCATAAAAACGAACTCCTCTTGGAGTTATATTAGGACCCATGGCCACAAACTTAGGTGAGGGACAAGACTACTCAAAGATAGATGGACAGGAGGTTTTCACTGGGGAAGGATGCTTGCAAATGCAGAAGATGGATGTTCTTCTGGTGGAGCTACATGTCTAGCCCAGTAGGAGCCAAAAAAAAATCAAGGAACACTTGCAAAGAAGCCCCCCAGAAAACACTTGCTGTGCAATCAGAAAAAAAAAAAAGCATCAGGAGACACCACTGCACTGGCTGGAAGAAGAAATGGAGTAGCCATCACAGAATCTTTCTTCTGTTGTGTGATTCTGCCATGTGCAGCTCCTGTACATGTGATTCCTTCCCATGTACATGGGAACTATATTTGATATTTGTGAGAGATGAAGCCACAATATGGAAACACCATATTCCATGGTGAGCGTCTTCTGAGGCTGGGTTCAGCTCTCCAGTCTTGGATTACTGGCAGGTGATGTGTGTGAAAGGATCTAACTCACTGATTTCACACTGTGTGCTTACACCTTATGTCATTCCTGATTAAATGACTGGGCATGGAAAAACAAAACTTTCAGAGTAAAGAGACTAAGAAAAAAAAGTCCTGGATATTTAGGCAATTGCAAGATGAAATCAATCAATCAATCAATGTAATGCAGTCAGGAAAATAAAGACATAATTGTGAGGTACATCAGCTCAGTGATTCCTGTAGTTGGGAGGTGTGTGCATGCCATTGTAGAGTAACCGTTAGAGTCCCATCAACTCTGTACAAGCTCATACTCAAAAATGTGAATTCCAGGTGGAAGAAGGGCAAAAAAGGGTCACAGAATAGAAATAGAAAGGAGAAGTGGAGCTCTCATCTCATAAGAACAGAAAAAAAAAGAGCATGGGTGGTTTAGGCTAGAATACAGAGCTACAATCGCTCTGTATATATCTGTTCAATGGCTAATCACCAGGTAGTCATTAAGGAATTAAAAGTTATTTAAGTAAGATGACAACACTGATGTGAGGACAAATGAGCAGAAAGTGATAATGTATAATTTGGAATGGGAATTAGAAGTAAGTTCTCATCCTTAAATGACCTATCTGATTGGAGTAAGGAAGGAAATTGGCTAAGGTAAATGAGCTTGCTGTGACTAAGTGACAGTAGTCAGCTTCCCAGTGTATCCTGCATTTACTTTTTAAAATAATACAGGCAAAAAGGAAAGCTCAACATTTTGTTGACACGAAGGTCTTTGTCAATGATGGAATAACTAATCCAGAAAAGCATCCTTGCTTACTTAGAGCATCAGGACAGGGACACCTTTCTTTACCTAAACCCCAGATTCTGGAGGGTTTTTTTTCTCAAAGACCATTGAAGAAAAACTTGAAGCCAGACAGTGCTTTTATAGCTTCTCATGGCTCCTATTTGTGATTTTTTTTTAATTTGCAATTTTACAAACCAATACAAAGCAATTAGTTGATGACAGAAACACCCAGGGTACATGAAGGATTGTTGCTGTGTTCAACAGTCTTACTCTCTGGAAAAAATCCTGGCCTCAGTGAAGTTAAGGTGAGTACTATCCTTGATTTCAAGGTTTTTTTCCAGTGTTCTGACTTTTATGCATTCATACTTGCTGTTAATTCACACATCTCAGAGAAAGAGGCAGAACGTGGAAGGATGGTCAAGGTGTATTTATGCTCTAAAAAATGTAAAACATTTCAAAGCAAAAATGATGGCATTAGAATGGAGCTCAAGGATTGTATTTTTAGCCTCTAAAAATATTTCTCCATCTATCTGTGACACTCTAAATGTAACTTCCTTGTGACAGACTAAAACACTCACTGAGCAATGCTTTTTCTCATAGGTGTTTTTTTTACTTTGTAATTCTTCAATCTTCATTTATGCCACTTCTCCTTCAAATGTTCTGGGTTTTGTTTATGTATTTTACCTTCCCCTCTCCTCCATTTCTTTCATGCAGCTGGATTTAGATGCCCCTGGAAATATATAAAGAAAATCACCTAGAAATTCAGATGAGTTTGAATAGTTTAATGTCCTTTCTAGTTTTAAATTCTTTAGGGTTGAGTCTCCTTTTAAAAAGACATTTTTGATTCATTTACCTGAGATTATGCAAATTTCTGCTGAACTCAGAGCAGCAAGGGTTATTTCACTGAATAAAATTAGCAGACACTTAATAAGACACATCTACATTTGTACAGCTCGTTTTATCTCACTGGATCCCAAGGCACTGCTGAAATGTAGTGGGATGTTGAAACTGAAAAACATTTTTGAGGTGTTAATTTTCCCTTTCTCACTAATGTATCCTGCTGACATTTGTGCAGTAATTCTTACTTCGTAACAGTGGATGAGATGAGCCAATCCATAACTTCTTCCAATCATTTACCAGAATTCATTCATCCTGGACAATTTATTACCTGATCATGAAAGCTTCATGCATGTTTGCTCCAAATGTCTTCTTCAATACACTCACAAAAACTTAGGATTAAAAAAATACCTGAAACAAGCTTTTTTCAAAGCTGCATTCATTTTGCATAGAGCTGGCAGGACATAACTGCCCCCTCTGGACTTAAGTGTGTCCCTCAAAAGTCTTCATTTCCTACTGTCTCTTAAGATTTTGAATGTGTCTGCCTAGTAGTTTTTATCTTACCTCTTTATCTATCTTTTAACAATGGATGGAACAATTATTATCTAGCCACTTGTTTGGTGGCTATGCTTTTAGTGGTCTTTGTGTGTTTAAAATTAATAACCAGTACTGTTTTTCTGCTTTTTGAGTTCAGTCTCTCTTGTACCTCTCCATTTATTCTCCACTTTCATGAGCGCAGGCTCATCTGAATCTGTCCTCATCCTGATCTTATAGTTGATATCCCTGTGGTGTGTTTTTTCATACTTCAAAATGAGCTGTAGAGACATGTCCAACACACAACAGCACACCCACACTTACACACACAAACCCTACATCTACTAGCTTCGTGTTTGATCTCATCTTATGGGTACTTTATGTACATATCTGCATAATTATGATACAGTAAACTTTTAATATGATTCAAAAATAAAGACAACAGAAATGTCAGAAGCTGTTGGGCACTTCCCGATAGAGATAAATACTTCCACCAAACTGAGAAGAAAACACTGCATCCTGAATAGCTATCACCATTTCTTGGCAAGATCTTGTTTTTGTTTTCTAACATCTCACTTCAGGCCAAGTGACAACACATTATTTTTTTAAGGATTTAACTTTTCTTAAGTGCAACAACATTAGTCACTGGCCTGAAAATAAATGATAATTTTGTCATGATATCTAGAAAATTGGTCAGATTTTAAACCTGTTTTTCAGATATTTCAAACAAAAGGCTAAAATCTGTTGTGTCAGATATTCAGGTAAAAAGACTGAAGCTGGGTTATGGATGTACATGTCTGGTTTCACTAGCATGGTTTTCACAGCTGCCCCTGCTTTTGGCTGTATTTGTGCATTAGGCTCAAAAATGCTGGCAGACAGCAAAGCCTTCTGATAAAGATGTGAGGTCTTGAGCCCCAGCCAAATGTCAGCAGGGGCCTTTTTATGGACACCAGTAGGAATTGGCTGAAATGCATGAAAACCTAAAATATATTACACAGTAAACATAGAGCTTGGCTATTAGAAGCTCTGACAGAAAAACTACCAAATGGACTTTGTTCTGTGCATCAAATAATAGTTCTGGATGTGTGGCTTTTGTTGTTAGTATGTTCACAAGAGACACCTAATTAGATTAGGAGGGCTTTGAATAAGGCAGTGGCAACCAGCTGGGAGAGCCCAGTGCAGACCAGTCAGCAGTGAGCAAAAGCAATGTCCCCTTCAGTTACCAAGACTACGAGGAGCTTCAGCGGCTGGAACACAAGACATGAAAGTGTTCAGTGTAAAGTTGAGCACTGAGGTGGGAGTCAGTGTCTTGGGCAAAGGAGGCTGTATTCAAGCATTTGGAGATGCTCTTGTGGTACTTTCAGTGAGGCCATCCAGTGGCACTGGGGCCACATGGGTGGGCGGTGGGCATGGAGCAGAAGAAGCCCATGCACCTGGTGCCACTGGATGGAAAACAAGAAGAAATAAAAGCATGTCAGGAAAGTTTAAGGCACTATTCATCATAAACAGCCTTCATGTTCAGTTATGAAATTAGGCAGCAGCTCTGAGATGAAAAACTAGAAATGCTGATGCCATTTATACAACATGAGAAAAATAAATACGCTGCTATTTGACTGCACCTAACATCAGCTCACACACGTCCAATTAATTAACATGGCAGCTAATTAACAGGACAATTTTGATCTGTCGTAGCAGAGCTTTGATATATAGTACCTCGCTAAGTCATTTATTTCAGTAAAAATTAAAACCAAATACATTCTATTGGCCCATTTGCAGATCTCCATATTATCCTAATGCCATCAGCGTGACATCTGAATCTGGACAGAATTAATCTGGGATGACAAAAGGTAAATAGAGGTTGATGTAACCTAGGAGCAAAAAAATGGCCATGAAACACCCCAGATAATCTGGGCCCCTGATAAAGTGCAACTGGTCTCTCACAGACTCTTGTTTGCTGGTTTTGGTTATTTCCCTCTCAGAAATCAGAGCAGGACTAAACAAATGAGCAACCAGGCCAAGAGGACATTTGGAGCTGCTCCTCCCATAGCGTATATCTCGGGATCCTGTCTTTTGAAGGAAACACTGCTAGTGTAGCTGCAACCCTTTGTAGCCCAAAGGCTAGAGTGGCTAGACAAGTGTGGAAAGGACTCCTCCTGCTGATTGCACCCCCAAGACAAGTGTTCACTGCAACTGTTAAAGTGCCCATTCAGCAGTGAAGACCCGGTCTCCTACAGACCTGGGGTCTGACACCCATTGGCACCCAGAAGAGAGAAGGAAATTCACATCACCAGGGGATCTGTGAGCCATCAGGATTTAGAGAGTGCTCCAGGGCAGGTCACAAAAAAAAAATTGGTTTAAGAATACTTCTGCCCTTTTGAGGGTTTCATGTTGCACCCACCAGAAGCAGAAAACGGAAGCTCACCTTAGATTTTAATCAGTCTTTCTCTCGCTTAATTTTAATCTGACCCTGAGTAATACCCCCTAAGAAGATTCATTTAGAAGCAGATTACAGCATCTAATTTGCTAATGATGAGACATCATCCTCAGAATCACAATCTTCCGTTGGGACTTAGTAAATGCATCAGGAAATAAGATAAAAATGTCCTGAGCCCTCAGCATTGTCTTACAGCCAGAGAGCTTGTCCTCAATTCTTCCCAGCCCTGGCTCCAGTCCTGCCTCAGAGCTGTACCTGGCCATGCTGGACTGCACTACAGCAAATAAGCAGAAAAAGCCAGGGCAAGGGTATGTTTGGGTTGGAGACCTGCAGGGAGGAACAAGGCAGTTCCTGTAGTGCAGCGCTCCAAGACCAAGGGGCTCCGCTCTGCAGGCAATCATGGATTGCAGCTGGTGCTTGCAATTGGGAAATGTGTTATAAAGAGTTATCATACAGATGAGAGATCTCACAGTTTAGAGTCGGGGAAGGACAACTGTTTTTTTTTATCAGGATTTTTTTGTCAGGTGTATGAGCAGGATTTTCTGTGAAAAGCAAAGAATCACGGGACACGCTTGAAGAGTGAAATACAGGGGAGCCTGGACCACTTGCAATAAAACAAGGAAGGGAGGAAAGGAGCCCTGGAGTATTTTGCTCAGGAAAGGTGTTTATATTAGCTCTCAGAAAAAAAAATAAAGTATCTTCTATATTCTCTGGCTATGAAAGTGTTTGTTACTACAACGTGATTCTGCTTAAATTCACTGGAAGACTTTAAAGTTTTTCAATTTCTAAAGGGTGTAAATTCTGAAATAAAATTAAATGAATTCTAACAGCTGAAGAAATAGAAGACATGAATGGAAAGAAATGCATTAAAACCAAAAGTGCCACAGTATCTTCAATTACATCCCAACAGAAACAGAAAATCTGTCAGAAAGGTCTCCAGACTAAGCAAACTGAGTCAGCATCTCAGAAGTCACATTAAGAGTAGCAGAGCGCTCAGAAGTATTGCAAAAGCATTTGATCAGCAAAGAAATCTGTGTTCAATAAAAGGAGTATTGCCAAAAGTCAAGCTGAGTCAGACTTGTGAAGGATATTAAAAGCAAAAGATTTCCCAGCTGCATGAAAGAAAGAGGAACATGTATGGAAGAAAACTGTTACAGTAAAAATCAAGAACTAGCTTCCCAAAATTGCCTAGAACACAATCTGTGCACCCATCCCACATGCAAAAACAGAAGACCATTGAGAAGCGAGAGTGACTTTCTCATCCAATTTTCATTACATTCATGAATGCTTAAATAGAAAAAATATCCTGGGCACCGCTGTAGTCCATAGCTCCTAGGGTCAGGGAGACAGTTTGGGAGGGCAACATAGGCTATAAATTGAGAAACAGGGGAAGAGCTGCTCCTCGCACCTCTTCTCCAGACTTTTGCTGGAATGTTGCCAGGCAGGCAGGACATGCTGCCAGCCCTACAGAAACAGGTTCCTTTTCTACCTCAGTTTCCCTATCCTCTCTCCTCTAGCTTCTTCTCCTCTAAAACACTTCTCACTCCAGCAGTGCTCCCTCCAGGATGGACTTCTAGATGTACCCGTGTCATGCCTACTGTAGAATGGGGGATAGAAGGGGGCGGAAGAGTTTTTGCAGCCTGCTCAGAGAGGTGGATGAGTTTTTGCAGCCTGCTCTTTATCATAGAGGACAGACAGACACACTCAGCAATCCTGCCCCTGTATGATGCCCTTGCCAGTGGCTACCTCCAGTGTATCTCTAGGTGGTCAAGGACAGTTTTCTGTAGGATTACTGGGAAATCATATTTTTTGTCAAGAGTGGGGGGAAAGTCCAACTGTGAAGAGGGCAATTCTCTAGGAACTGGCATATTCTTTCTGTACCATGATGACGAAACTGTCTTCTGCAACCTCTTCTGCTTGGCAGAGAATTCCATGTGCATGGAAGGGTTGTTCAGGGTTCTCCAAGGAAGGAAGGAAGGAAAGGGAAGATCTGAGGCTACACAGTGAGGAGAGAGAGATGCCTCCTTGGCAATACGGATCCTTTTCTTTTGCACTTATGAAAAAGTCAAGAATCTCCTGTTGCTTCTGATGCTGCAGTGCAGTGGATGGAGTCTCTAGGCACAGCAGGGACATCCTGCTAGTACCTGCTGTGCATCTCACCTGTGCTGTGCTGCTGGCCTGAGGCTGAGAATTGTAACATCTCACCATACACAACAGCCTGCCCCATTACTGGACAGCCAACTGGGATTTGTTGGTTTAAAATATGCGCACATGCCATTTTACCTCACACAGCAATATGGCATGGTGCAGAATAGGCATTCTCCTAGGTGCAATGTTTGTTTGGAATGTGACAGAGAGAGTCCAATTACAGTAAAGAGCTGATGTCTGGCACTCCGCAGCATGTAAACTGCCTGTGGCTCTTGGTCCTTGTGTGTCAGCTGTCATGGGAACTTGCAAAGACTTACCTCCTGGAGGATGTCATGATGCTTGAATATATTCATATTTGCACCTTGGACCGGTGATGCGTGTTAAAATATGTTTGTAGCAGAGTTTGTTGTTTAAGTTCCTTCTCACGCATCACTTCCTCCTCATGCTTTTGGTTACTTTGAGGAGCTAATGTGACACAAAGTAAGTGGGAACATCAGAGTATTCATATTGAGTTGTACTACTGCCTCAGACCAACCCACTGAGGCAAACCATGGCTAGTGGAGATGCTAAAAGAAATAAGAAAATAAGAAATAAGAAATAAGAAATAAGAAATAAGAAATAAGAAATAAGAAATAAGAAATAAGAAATAAGAAATAAGAAATAAGAAATAAGAAATAAGAAATAAGAAATAAGAAATAAGAAATAAGAAAAGCTGGCAGAGACAGGTTCTCTAACAGCCTCTACCAGCAACTGAGTTGATGTGAAGGGGGGAAGTGGGTTTAAGATGAAACTTTGTACATTTCTGAATGCAATTTTATGATTGCAAGAACACTAATCAAATGGTTCAGACATTCCTTTCTATTGTGTCCTGCATTGGGCTGTACACCGGCACCAAATAGAACCAGTATGATCAGCTGCTTGTGCTAGCACTGCCTGCTGGGAATTTGCACCTTCTTTCGATAAGCCATGGTGGCCACTTGTTAGCCAGGGGGTCAGTGGATATTGTCTATTTCCTAAACTGTGCTTCAACATGTGCTACAATTAGGTTTTTTACCATTCGGTTCAAGTAAATAGCAGTCCTATGAAAAAAGATGTTGCATAGACCTCTATAGAAATTATCATGGCCTGGAACTATACTGAATGTAGATAAGAAAACCTGGCTGACTGAAAATAACGAGGACAGTTTCTAATATGAGAGCAGGTATGGTCTGAGGAATTTAACAGATTAACAGGTATGGTGCAGCTGTTCCTAAGTGCCATAAAAAATGTCTCACAAAGTTATGGGGTTTTGCTTTCATTTTATAGATGGAACTACAAATATTATACAGTACAATTTTGCTAATCAGAGACTGTGCATGTGCAGTAACCCATTACTTGAACTGAAGGCAAAAGGGAAAAGGAAAATAAAAATGTATCTGTTCACTTGCAAATAAAAATGACATTTCATATAATAAACTTCAGGACTACATTACTGAAAAAAAATGCATCTAAATATATCACACTTACATTTCATGAAAATAATAAATGTGGGTTGATATGTTATCTTTCATACTCAGGAAATTCCTCATGGGTTCACATGATGACACATGGATGTCTGATCAGTTGATCTGTAGCAAATTTAGCTATTACATATTCATCTTTGCTAACAGAGATATTTCAGTTTTGCAATCTAAGGAAGAATTACAAAGTTGAGGAACATATCAGATTTAGAAATCTGTTTGCTCATTTTTTACCTAAAGACATGAGCTCTCTAGTATTAGTTTTTGTGACTTTCTTGTAGAATAAGAAATTCTTGTCTAATGTCATTAATTGAGATGGACTTTGACTATCAAGAACTGAGTGGAATTTCCATGTAATAGGTGGCAGCTGATAGCCTTTTGCCATAAGGGAAGGACATTCAAAAGGAAGTGCTAAAGAATTTCCAGGAAAATATGGGCACAATTTTGCATACTTATATTCAAATCCCTCTCTGAGTTGTGCAATTCTGGAATTAGCATAGCGTAACAAGATCAGTTCTGATCACCTGACTTGGTGTCTTGTGGAACCTACCAGAGCAAACTACCAAATGCTTTCAAGTAATTTTTAGTTTGAACCAGAGAACCTCTTTAGAAAACAGGTAGTCTTGACTAAAAATTAAAATCTTATACTTGGTTTCACCAATACCCTGATAAGGTTTTCTAGTATTAATCACTTTCACCTTTAAAAATTTCCACATTTCAAAATTTACCAAGTAGACCACCAATTTCCTTCCACTGGATTTTACTACCTATTTATGTACTATTTTAAATGTCAAAAGCCGCATTCAGCTTTTGCCAGTGCCGATTTTCCCAGTGGTCATGTATAAATTACCAGAAGTTGCCTATAACTCTAGTTCACAGGAAAGGCCCAAAAAGAGTTTCTACAGAGCCTCTCCTACCTTGTCTTTTAGATTCAATTGATCCGTAACTGACTGCAAGGAATGGAACTTTATCTGCACCACTGGGTCAGTGGATCTCTATCTTCAAACCCCCACCCTCTTTTGGGTGAGAAATGTACATCCACCTCTCCACACCAACTGTGAGCAGAGGGTGACTGGAGCAGGCTTTGCTCAGCCTCCTGCACCAGGACTGTAATTTGATACAGAGGGACCTACAGCCTCATGGTGAGGCTGCAGCCTCTGGTGAGAAAGCTGGCTCAAGTCCTAACATCAAGGGTTCCCACAACTGCTCAGGGATGTGTGTGCCAAGCCTTGCAGCTGCAGCCATCATTTCATATATATTGTGATGCTGAGGCAAGCACTGGGAGGTTTAGCTCCTAAGTCCTCTTGGCAGTAGCCCTGGAGTCCTCAGCAATCACTGAAGTACATTGGACAAGTGAAAAATTGCTAAGGCAGGTATCAAACACTATGCACAGTAGCTTTAAAGAACTCATGTGCTCTTTAAGCTTCTAAAGAGGAGTCTGATAAAAGCCATCAGGAAACACATCTCCAGCACTGTTCTTTTTTAAAAGCAGGAAGCAGCAGGAACATTTCCAGGAGCAATCTGTGATGTCTCTCTCTGTCTGTGCAGTTACAGGTGGTGCAAATGGCCCTGACACTTTGCAAAACCTCCAGCCCTTCTGCCTCTGAGGTGTGCAGATGGCACACAAAACCCTTCACCTTAATGTAAAAACAGAAGAGAACTTGCTATGGACCTAAAAAGGTTCCAACCATGCTGGTAAGAGTAAAGCCTGAATCACACCATGGATTTTTTTTTGCTGCAGTTTGTCTGGATTTGTTTTTGAGTGACAGTAGGAGATGGATTTTTTCTTTCAAATACCACATTATGAAAAGAGTGAAGAAATTAGGAAATGGAAAATTAAGAGTTCCTGTGCAGCCTTCATTTGACTCCCTTTACACACATACTTCATTGTTTGGTCTCTTCAACACTTCTTTTAATCCCTTGGGGCCCATTTCATTCTCTAAAGAAACTGTAAAGACATATCATGAAGGAGGCAGTGGTTTGCAGGCAAATAGGACAGGCTCATAGTTGAGGCATTTGAATGTGGCCCTAGAGAACTGGAACAGAGTCTACAAATGATTTAAGAATTGTGTGTACTAAGCTTTTCTGTCGTCCTTTGACCCTATGTTTGGGGCGTCTCAGGTTTCACTCAGGGCCTTGTAGAACATCACCAAGCCTCATGCTGGTGGCAGCAAGGACAACACAGGAACATCCATCCTAGCAGGATTCTCTGTTTTGCCAGGAGTGGGTACTTCAGGTTCCCTCTCTGCTGATGCATTGCTGCTGCTGTGAGGTCTCACCCCAACATCTCCAGTTTCCCTGAGGCTCATCCTGCCTATTTATTATAGAACACATTTTGGACCTAAGGCTAGGCTTTCAGGACTAATCATTTTAATACTGGAAACAGAGATTCCAATCAGAGGTTAAACAGAGCACTGTTCCACACTTAAGAACATTCTCTCTGTACCATTTCAGTGTGTGTCACCACAAAGTCCTCCAGTGTGTCCAGGCTGCGGAGATGGGCAGTAAGCATTCCCACAGCAATTCATCTGCTGTCCTCCCCTTTCCCTACCCACCTCCTCTCATCTGAATCATTTATCCCCCTCCTTACTCTTATATCACACTATTTTGTCTTCTCACTCCTAATTGGCTTACAGTGCAATTGTAAATATAATGACTTGGACTTTATCATCCCCTTTCACCAGTACCCCTCTCTAGGGTAAGGTGACATAACACACTTTTTGAAACCACTATTAAGTTGTAATAGCATGTGGCATAGAACTGTGCATCATATTAACTGGACAAGCCTTGTATTAATCTATGAAGCCAGTGTATTTTAAGCAAGACCCATGTGGACACAACACAGGTGGAGCATCAAGGTATTTTGCCCACACTGCCTGTCCCCTTTCTCACTTCAAAGATTTTTACATCATATCTACCACACTAAACTGGGAATTGAGGTAATTTTTTCTTCAGGGAAAGGCACGGTAAAGTTGTATTCATTAGTATTCATTAATAGTTTGCCATGAGGAAATTAATAATTTCATATTCACTTCAGAGTCTGAAAGGTACACAGTAATTAAAAGGTGGAAAGTTTTGCATAAGTATCGACCTTCCAAAAACTAAATGCAATGTGGGTTTTACAGAAAAAATTATCCAATATCCTACAGACTGTGTCAAGATGCAGACTTGCAAGAAGACATGTTGAGACTGCCTGAGGCCCCCTCTTTCAGTAATTTTCTGTTCTGTATTTGATTACACAACTGTACCATTCCTGTAATTTAGAGGTAGCATTGAATGGATGCTAAAACACATACTTCCAAGAAAGGAACATTTAAAGAGATTCAGGTGCCTAAATATAAGAAGAGTTGTCTAATGTCATTTTAGATGCTCCAAGAAGCCCGTCTGGCTTGCAGCTGCTGCTCCAGCAGGGCACAAATCCTGCCATAAATCCTGTGTCAAAGCTGCCAACATGTTATATGACTCCAGCAACTGCCATAATTTCCAAAAGCATTATGTTTAGGTACCTGCATTTCCCCATTTAAATTACATTTGAACACTGAAAACAGGCAGTCATCAGATAAACTCAGATCTAACTTCAGCCAGGATTTCCTAGCCACAGTGCATGATTACTGTCATTTCTCTGTTTCAGTCCTTCCTGCTTAGTTTAGAGTTTATTGTCTCTTGAGTTGTCCAGGCAATTTCGGTGAAATAGCTGACAAATCAGATGTGGTTGCAGGAGCCCAGTCTGAGGAAATGCTTGTCTGCGTTCAGAAATCAGCAGATGCAGCATTTCCATTCAGCCCACTAATCCTCCTGTAGCTGAACTTAGAGTTACAAGCGTGCGAGCACTGCCTCTTCTTACTCTGTTTGCTGGTTTATGCTGGTTTGGGGGGTGGGGTTTTGTCTGAAATTCATCCCTGAAGGAGGCACGACTTGCAGTTACAGAGAAGGGTAAATGCTTCTGCAGTTTTAGGGCAGGAGCAGGAACAGGCAGAGGAAACAACAGGACTATGGTAACGTTACACAGATACCCACAATATTATTCCCATCAGGCAGATTCAGACTGTGATGCTTTAACAGGGTGCAAAGAAACATACTGCAAGGATATTGCAAGTTCAAAATAATAGATATTTTTAGAAGATTTAAGCTCTCCTAATGAATGTCCTTAAACTTGTAAGTGTGCTGCAACCTTTATTTTACCAGTATTTTCTGGTTGGAGAAATCACCTTTGGCATGATTTCTTCAGCTTCTTTGCAGATAGAAACTCGGCTAAATTATTTTCCTGCCTAATTTCAGTGGAGTTAAGTACCTAGACATCTTTATACAATTGATCTCCAAACCCTGTTTGTGTTAGAAAATGTTTAATTTTGTTTTATAAGAGCAATATATCTACTTGCTGTAGGGCAGCTTGTGTTCCAAAAGAAGTCTTTCTATCAGTCCAGGCCATACTATTTTGCCGATTAAAATAAGCCACACTAGCAAAATAACTGTTTTAATGTGGACTTATATGTACCGTAGAGTTTTCAGCACTACTCCTAAGTTAGGGTAGGATTTTTTTTTTTTCACATTACTGACATCAGCTTGCAAGTGCAGTTCAGACCAAATAAGGTGAAGTTTTCCCAACCCAGTAACATTTTAATACTCTAAATATCAACAGACATGAGAGAAATACATTCAGATCTGGTAGACATTAAAACGCTGGTGGGACAGGTTGAGTTATTCTGGATGCTCACCTAGAGATCTATTTAAGCTACTCGGAGCATTGCTACCTTGTGAAAACCAGTTTGAGTTAAGTGTCACTCCATTGATACTCCATAGGATCAACAGAGACTGAGAGGAGAAATACCCCACATTTCCAATCACTTTGCAAAATATGAGTCAAATACATCTTAGAACAAAAAATGTTCTGACATTTCACTGATTTCAGAAATACTCATATATGCTGTAACAAGGATGCTTTCTTCCTCCTAAGTCTTCTTATCTTGTGTATTTAGACCACAGGATTCTCAGGTTGGGTTGTTTTTTTCTGTTGTGGGGTTTTTTTTGTTTGTTTTGGCTTTTTGTTTGTTTGTTTGTTTTGGTGTCTATTTTTTTTAATTATTTTTTTTTGTGCTGAGTGACCTTAAAGTTTAACTGTTGCTGTTGCACCCCAGTGTAAAGCAAACTGCAGACAAGAATATCAGTGTAAACATGACAGACAATCCTACCATGTAGGAACTGTGATCTCCCCTTGTCTATCTCAAAAGCTTAATGTATACCCCAACACATACAGGCACCAAAGCTGAAAAAGAAAATGGTGCTCAGTTCCAGATTACATGCATCAAAAACTTTTATTTGTGGTCACTGAAGTAATTATACACTTATCAGGGTAAGTTATAGCCTAGAAAGTTATGCTGGGAATGAAAAAATAAGCAGTGCAAGGTCACAGAATATAGTGTTCAAAGAGACAGGTGTGAAGCTTCATTTCCTTTTTATTCCTTTGCTCTGTGATATGCTTTCTCTCTGGCTGTAAAAGATGTCTATTAAGACTATCAAACCACATTACAGCCCTTTCCTTTGCCTGTCATCGTACTGTTGCTGCTGGAGCTGAGAAATTAGGGGAAGGACTTGGAGGCTCAAACATCCTCTTTCCTACTCTGATGGCAAGAGGACAAGAGGAGAAGTAGCTCTGCTCCTCTGGCTGCCTTCAAAGCACCTTCTGGGACCTCTAAGAAACCTCATTCTCCTCCATGAAGCTTGGGTTATTCTGAGAAATGATACAAAAGATAATTTTTTATGTCTGTGCAGTGTTATTTGTATATCCTTTATCTGGCATATTTTCTGCAATCGCTTGGTGTGGGTCTTTCACAGAACAGAAAAGCTAGCTGGAAAGAGACTTTAAAGAAAGGAAAATACAGAGCCTCATAACATAACAGAGGGGTTCAAAAGGAGGTGAGAAGCTAACAAGCATAAAATCTGTTTGTTTTAATATCCTTACTGCTTTCATGACACAGAACTTTAAATAACAGTAGACTTGAGGACATTTTTTTCTAATATAAGAGCCACGATTTGATGACTCACTGTAAACAGGGCAGAAACCATTGCACCAAGTTCAGGTGGAAACATCTTTCTTCTTGTGTGATCTTGAACCTTATGAGTCTTAATCCAAACATTTACAGTATTTCACCAGAATTTCCTTACTGCACCCATATCTCCTTTCTTTCAGGTCCTAAATTTCAAAGATCAGAGTTAGGTTTCATAAGAAAAGCTTTAAACCTGTAGCCTCCAGGACATGCCAAATCACATGACAAAATAGAGGTCACAGTGAGTGACCTCTCCTCTGAGGAGACAGCAAAAAATGGGACAGATGTATTTCAGGAGCCAAATCTGTCCACAGAGCGTTCTTTTTACTTCAGTCATACCTCACTGAAGGAGGACTTGAATTTTGCTTTTTTATAACTGCTCTCGAAGTGTATTTCTTGTATCATAATTCCTCTTTACCTACACTGTAAGCTCTTAGGAACGAGAATCCTGTTAGATCATATGCTTGTAGTGTATCCAGCTGAGGGCTAACACAGTATTGGTATGGAAAAAAATGTTGTGAATTTGGAAAAGTACACTGAAACAGATATGGTAGGGTAGGAGTTCTGAAGAGCCACTTTTTACACTAACAACAAAGGGAAGCAAAGCTTACAGAATCTGTTTGACCTTTATGAACAGGAAAAAAAAATATGAGCTTGTTTGCATGTAGATTCAATGCTGATCAAGAGTAAACCTTGATCTGACATGCCATGCAGAAATTTGCAACACTTACAGTCATTTGACTCTTATAACACACCATGCTGCATTCACACAATCAGCCCAGATAAGAGCAGTCATCCCCATCCTGTTTCTTCCTTTTAATTCTTTCCTTTCTTCTTCTTTTTTGCAAACCACTCTAGCACTCTTGCATATTCCACACTAAATGAGCTCTGAGCTTTAATGAAATGGGAAAGAAAGCTACAAGAATCTGGGACTGCCCTGAAGATGTTCTTTCAATTGCACTATTCTAGTCTTTCTAGGGCTGAATGGAATACTCCTATGGCAATGTACTCTTTAATCTGCATTAATTTCTTGACTTACATGGTAACAGTTGATGCATTGTAGTAATCACTGACAAATAGACTTGGTTGGAGTAGGCAAATTTGATCTGGAGGAGAATAGAAATCTCAAATCCCAGGAATATAAAAGCCTAATTTCTGTCTATGCATTGACAGGAGGAACCTGAGCTCAGATCAAAAGTATTTCTTTGAATAAGCCACTTTCGCAAGCACACAGAGCTTGATATGGAATAGAGGGAACCAGCTAAGAAAGGCTTCCAAAATGAAAAATTCCAGAACAGCGAAGGTATTTTAAATGAAAAATAAAACTTCGCATCCTCAACAGGTCTTACATACTCAAGTACAGAACTGTACTACTTGAGCTGCTGTTCTCTGAAAATTTCGTGTCCTTTTCTTCTGATAGTAACCATATTAAAGAGGAGGAAAATTGAGAACTCACTGAAATTGACTGTATGAGAATGTGAAACAAGCAACATCTCCATTGTACTTTCTCTTCCTTTGGCTATTGCAGCTGATTTTGAAAAATATAATTGTATCATTGAAGTATTATTTTTCATAGAAATAAAACACAGAATTTTCTTAAGCCCTCAGGAATCAGGCCTTCCAGGTCCCAGCAGACTAACCTAATATCATGAAGCATGCTTAAAGTAACACATTTTGGATTCTTTCTATTTGCCTTTTAGATCTGATCTCCTAGGAAAAATTTCTTCAAGTTTTACATTTTAAAAAAGCTGGAAATGGTATAGAATCTTTATTCCAAGAATGTTAAGTTTTAAGAAATGCATCAAAATCATGAAACTTGAAATTAAAACATAAGACTTGGCAGCAGCGGTGAGCAGTAATTCACTCTTCCAAGCACTTCCTCACCCTTTCAAACAGAAATTGCTAATCATGAGAAAAAATTCATAAACTCACATTTGTAAAGCACAGATCAAGCCAGCAACATATAATCACATTTAAACCAAATATAACCTTAATTTCACTCATCTATTTCCAGTTTCCCAGCACTGATCTGAAAACACATGCGGAGAACCAGCCCAGGTTAGCACTACAACTCGCTCATCTTGACCAATTCAGAATAAGTTCAGCAGCAGCAGATCACCAAGATGTTTGGATTCAGAGTGATCCAAGTCTATTGATTTCCTTTTCTGTAGTTCTCTCCCATGTATTATGCAAAATTCAGCAGGCAGATATTATAATCAGCACATTAGTCATGGAGCAGACACCTCCAATTTCCTTGTAGCTTCTCAAAGTCACATTTTGCTGCTGCTCCCGATGTTCTCAAGTATTTCGTTCGGCATCTTAGTGTAGGTATGAAGAACCGGGACAAAATGAACATGATAAATTGCTACAATGGATAATTTCAGTTGATCCTCAAGTGCACAGGGGTTTATTTTTACCCTTTGCTGTCTGCATAAGAGGAGAAATTACAGGACTCCTACAAAGGTTGAAATTATTGTTTACAGAAAAACACCCTCTCATGGTCAGCACAATTCAGCCAGTCTAATGGAAATCAGTCTTGCATTGGAAAGTCTGGACTGTGCCAAGTATCTCCTAGACTTGCTAGCAGTGTGAAAACTCAGAGACCACCCACAATTTCCTCTGAAGGGTTTTGTTCCCACAGAGCTTAGGAGGGGTGGTAGCTAAAACTGCAGTGCTATCGCTACTGCATGATGCCAGCACAAAATTCATTATGACTTCCCCACCATACGCTGCTTCAATAATTTCCTAGAGTAGCCAGGAGAACAGCATGCTGAGGGAAGGAGGGTACAACACCACAAGGTCTGGGCTGAGCCCTCTGGGAATGTGGTAACCTCTCTTCCTGCCTTTTGGTATCAGCTGTTGATCCTTCTGATTGGCATAGAAGAAAACCTCACCCCATCAGGTGCTTCTAGTACCCACCCAGGGGATATCAGTAATCAGACCTGCAGCCAGAGTTTTTAGGTATCAGAAGTGAAATGCCATTCAGTGGTTGCCCCTACTTCTTGCATTAATTCAATCGCACTTTCCATTATAGGCTTACTCTCCAGATGTTACTGCAATGCTATTTCCCATGGTTTGGAGACGCTTTTCCTCATCTCTAGCTATGACCAATCCTGCCAAGGAGAAAAGAAGAGCAGAACACTCCCCTCCTCACTGCTTAAAATGGTACCATATGCCAGAATTGGAAGGATTTCCCTGGAGGGTTCTGGGTGTGTGACTAAGCCCCTCAGGGTGTCTAGAAACACCTCAGTTTTCTTTTAAATGTTGCAAAAGCTGCTGTACTTTCAGACCTGTGCTTGGGGTGTTGGGTAGTCTGGGTTTGGGGTGGTTGCCCAAACCACCTGCTTCGACAGGGATGCTGTGCCTCTGCCTTGGGGACTCACAGGCACAGGTGGGAGGGCCAGCAGCCCCCAGGAGACCAGCTGACACCTGAGCAGCCACAATATCATCTTACTTTTCTCATTAACAGGAGAATTTTATGTTGTGTTTAAACATTTCATTGGAAACTAATTGAATTATTTCTACATTCTTCTATGCAAAAGCAGACTTCTTAGGAAATATTTGTATAATAGCAACAATTGTCCCCTTCATGTTTATTTATACAACAAAGAAATTTTTCCAGTGGTTATTCTCCAGTCTAGAGGCCAATCCAAAACACCAAAGCACTTCATTAAATTTTAAAGGGTACAGGTAGGGAAGTTTTAAGACAAGCTGAAATACTTGTCTTAAGGTTAGCCACACTGATCTGAAACTTCGAGTTTGACAAATCTGTCTAAAAATATCTTATATCCAGATTTTTTTATTTTTATTTTTTTTATGTCTAGAATTCTGATACTTCCTGGTCTGTTCTGAGCAAAATACCAAAAAAAACCACTTCTCTTCCCAAGAAGTGTGGAAATAAGAAAATTGCAATGTGGAGACAGTGAAAGGTGAACTTCTTCTGGGTACATTGTCATGAGAGGTTCAGATTTATTCCTTCATTCAGTTTTTTTGCTATGATTTACAAATTTGCAGAAATTTGTCCTCAGGAAAACTTGTCCTCAGAAATTATCGGATGACATGTTAAAATGACGTGCCAACATCTGTGTAAGCGAGTTAAATCCCAAAAACCTAAGGATGTGTGAGCTGTTTTCCAATGTGGTTTTCACTGAGCTCTAATTACTCCAAAACATTTTAAATCCTGATAAAGACTTACATATTTTCTTTTGACTTCTGTTCTATTTTGATAGCATAGATGGCAAAATGTTTTACTGTAGATAAATGTAACTGTGGGTTTGTGACTTTACCAGTAATCATGAGTCAATTTGTCTCATGATACCTACAGTAGCTTGCTAGATAAAGCAATATACGGATGCTAATGTCTGCAGAAAGATATAATAGTAGAAAGGCTTAGCAATGCTGACTGTCCTTCAGTTCTGCATTGCTTAAGCTCATTGCAGGTCATTTGAAAGTTAAATCCAAGTCCAGTTACCAATATCTGCAATTTGTTCTGTGTTCTCTGCCCCAAAAAAGTCCTTTCTAGAATGTCCCATGCTACTTTCTAATCAGATTGGATATTGTCTGCTACTTCAGTCCTAGAGAGAAGCAGAAGAAAGGAGTGCAAAATTATGTTTTTAAAGCATGCTTCCTTTTGATGGTCACTCCTCAGAGGCAAAGTGTTCACCCTGGAAATCAACAAAATGGACTGCTAAATAACTACAAATGTACTTTGTTTTATGGATTACTGTGAAGAGAATTATATTTTAGCTCAGAGAGTTTGAAGAAAGCTGGGAGGAGGAGGTATGGGCCATTAAGTAAATCTAAGAAGCTTATGCTACCTTTCATTTATTTAAGCATGAATGGGATTAGCTTCAGGCTGATTAAAGGAGACTGTAGAGAAGGAGGCAACAGGAGCTAGTACGAGGTAGAGGAGGAGGTGCTGCAGATCCAGTCATGCTGCAGGAGAGCTGAGCAACACGTTGCTGCTGCAAAAGGCTTGTGCATTAATAATCCTACAATATTGTGTGGAAACCTGGAGGTGGGGCAGAGGCACTTGTCACTGCTTGGGTTTGGGAATTGCAGCTGAGATGCTCTTCCGTGGGGCAAGGAGACACCCAGGCTCACGCAGTGCGTGAGGCAACTGTGCCTCAGGGAGCAATCTGAGATTCCCTGGTATTCCCTGAACAGTGTGAGTGAGGGCTAGGGCCACCAAGGTAGCAGAAGCCTGGAGAATTGGTGGGCTGCAGTTGCACCACCTTAAAATAACTCACAGGCAACATACCCCTACAAAAACAGATGTGAAGGAGTTACTCAGATCTCCTCTGTAACTGGTTCCCAAGGCTGCCATCCTCCCACAGTACAAGAATTTCCATATAGCCCATGTTTTTCCACAATAGCAATCTCTCTAGTTATTATGCAAATCAGATACCCTGAAGCAGAGTACATGACTGCTGTTGTGGAGTTACAACTATTGTTACAACTCAGGAAAAGAGCCTTCTCTGCATTCAGTGAAGCAACTCCACTGCAGTATGAGGGCAAGGTTTGATTGGAGTATATAATTCAGCCTGTTCAGAAGAAGCAGCTTGATAGATCTCTGATCTGCAGAGCCTGAGCAGGAATAGTCCCCATTCTGCTGGACCAAATTGTGAATCACCCAGGAAATTTGGCTGGAGTTTGGCATTGCCAATCAAACCACATAAAATTATTAAGGAGAGAAAAAGCTCAGATTCTGAGCTGACCAGAAAGAAAACCAGCTGGCTTTAAATTGAGATTTTAAATGAAATTTTACAAGTATTTCCTGGAAAGCCCTTACAGTGGGTTCATTCTTGAAAACACTGTCATGTTGTTTATTTAAACTGCTCTATCTCAGCACTATTCAAAATGCTCAGACTGAAGCACTGGAAGCAAAGTGACATGGTTTCCTATTTCCAGAGCTGTAAATTTATTTCCTTCTTAAGGAAATACAGTTGAAACATGTCAGACTTGAGAAATGTGACTGGCAGCTGAGCTTTTGCACGTTTTCTAGGAGCTCTGTTAGTGGCTGCAAAAGAGAAGCCACCTGTGAGCCAGAGAAAGTGGGCAGAGGGCAGCTGTCAGCAGTTTCAGAAAGGAGATCTTTGGAAGGCTCCAAAAATAACCTTTTTTCTTGGAATTTCTTTGGGTTCTGCTTTTTATTGGCTTGCCTTTGTTAGGGCAGTTAAAGGGAGATAAGATTGGCTTGGATACTTTTGCTTCTGTCTAGAAATCCAGAGGCATTTTCATTTTGAAAGCCACACCTTGGTACATCTCTGAGGAGCTTCAAAACCATCTCCTCCTGGCCACCATTTTGGATGTGGAACAGTGGGTTTCTGTTGCTGATCCTGGTAAATCTTCAAGGGAAATTCAGATCCCATAACAAGCCAAGGATACCCAGTAGAGTTTGTTCCTTTGCCTGCTCATCTTGGAAGTATTTACCAATATCCTGCAGTTCACAGATCAGAGCAAGACCCACTGCCATAGAATAAGCTCCTCAGCACAGAAGCACAATGGTTCTGGCTGTGCTCATCTGTATGTGAGAACCCATCACAGCGCTGCCATTCGCTGCCCGCTCCGCAGAACACTTTCTTCTCGAGGAAATAGAGACCCGGTGAAATTTACAGGGCAGGGCGGGTTTAAGGGAGTAATCTGTTTCCCAAACACTAGATGGAGCTGGGTACTTGAGGTTCATTTCCAGCCTCCCGGCAGGCCTTAGTTTGTGAGGGGGGCTGAGGGAGGTGGTGGGGTTGGCAGTCATTCACCCTGCCACCTTCTAGAAGCTGGTTCCAGGGCTCACTAAGAGGGTTTGCTTTGCCTTTTTTTTTTCTTCTTCTTTTTTTTTTCTTCTTTTTTTTTTTTTCTTTTCTTCCTTTTCTTTTCGTGCCACAATAGCCTTATAGAGCAAGGCCAGCCTCATCCTGACATTACATGAAATAGGTCAGTATTTGGATAGACAAATTTATTGTGTGGTTTGCATTTAGGCTTAACAGTCAAAATAAATAGTTCTTTTCTTCCCTTGGGAGCTGATGAGCCAGACTCACTTCCAAACAACTGAAGACTTCTTTACTTTTTGACAAACACAGTTCTCCAATTAAGAACAGTAAATAGTATTATACAGTCTGAAAAGGCTCTTTATTGCCAGAAAGTTTGTATGTGGGAAGTGGGGGTCTCTCTTTAGCATTCATTGTAATTCTTTTAAAAATTTTGTCACATCCAAATTCAGGGCTTCCAAAGGGAAAAGCTGCTTAAAGGCAGCTAGCCTTTTGATGGAAGAGATCTGTACCATATGATTAATTCTGTATAATATATGCAGAATTAATATATATATTTAAATCAAAGTCTCTAAGATGCAATCTTTGCTTTAAGCCACGTGAAGAAATAAGTTATATTTATTTTTTTTTCAGGAGAGATTTTGATTATGTGAGGTTGCTATATATACACATATTTGTCTTTAATTCAGTGTGGAATAAATTACACAGGTCAGAAAAGGCCAAATAGTTTAACACATCAAGAACTCAGTGTGACAACTCTCTCCAGTTGTTTTAAATATGATGGAAGCCCAGTGCAACAGAGCTAGAAAATGGGCTGTTAGTAAGAGAAGTTTGATCCAAAACTCCATCAGTAAGTACCTGGGTGATACTGTACAATACGAGGGCTTCCATCCTATATCCCATGGCTGCAGATGTTCATATTATGTATACAATCATCTAATCTCTCTTGACTCTAGAACATCTGTGACATAGATTAATTATGCATTGTGTAAAGACAAAGCATGATGATTTAATTAGTTTTCTGATTACTGATTCCCAGTTCCATTGGCTCCCTCTCTTGTCCTTGTAATACGAAACAGGATTTACCAGTTCATTTTCCTTTTTTTTCTTTTTTCCTTCCTCTACAATCCAGCTCTCTCACCAGGGCAGTTTTCCCTGTGTTCTTCTAATTTTTCTCACTTTCCTATGTCCCTTCCATTTCTGGTGTTTCTTTAAGATTAAGCGTCTAGGGATGTAAATATTAATCTAGGTGGAGGGAATGCCATATGTTTACAGTTTGGTATCCTTGGGGTTTTTGCGTTCCAGATGCAGAATGATGAAATGAACTGCAATATGCAGAGAATACGGTAATGATGATATTGTAAGACAGACAAATGATGCCCTGGACTTGCTACAGTATAATTTATACTGATGTAGATTACAATTATGTCCTTTTTATTGGTATCAAATATTTCTTTTTCTTCTTCTTTTTTTTTTTTTTTTAGACACTTCTTAAAAGCTCGAGTAATAGCTGTAATTTTGTCACTTAGCCAAAATTTTGTAAGATTTCTTTTGTCCCTGAGTTCCGTTTTTCTCCAGGGACAGGTACACTTCTTAGAGCCTGTTACCAGCTGATTTTGCAGTCTCCCACACTTCTAATTTACAGGCAAATTTGAACTGCTTTCTTCTGCTTGTGATGTGCCTCAGGTCTGCTGGGCACTGAGATGGCATGGCAATTCCTATAGTTTCCTTACAGCTTGATGCTGAGCTGACTCATCTTTCCTCCTGCTCCCAATTTCTCCTCTCAAATTGCTTTGGGGACCATCACTCTTGCCAAATGATGAGAGATAAAAAGTGAAAAAATAGGGTTTAAAATAAAAATTTTAAATTGTATCACTGTTTAAGTTTTGGTGTCTACAAACTGCTCTTTGCATTCTCTGGACTTTTGCACAAACAGGGAGGGATCTGATGAAAGATGCACAGGTGTAAGCACTTTTATAGCTCATCTCATCTGTGTAGATTTAGAGCACCAAAGAAAGAATTTGCATATGATTTAAAGGAGATTATCTTTTAATTTTTCTGTAATTCCCCAATTTGCTTGCACTTGAAACATGCCCTCTTTCTTACATAAAGAGGAAGCAACCGGCCAGGGTAGGAGAGTGAAGCTCAGTGTGGAGTAAGGCACACTGCAGCTGCAGTTGTTGGAAATAGTCTTTTAACGTCCTGGCTTGATGCCCCTGCTTTCTTGGTGCCCAAGGCAGTTTCACACATTTCCTAGCAATCCATCTGTGAACTATAGAAATGCAGCAACAATGCTCAATGCACAAGCATCAGTGAAGACAGAGGAAGAGCCTTTGCTCTCAATGGCTGAGCCCAGTAAAACACTGAGAAATTCATTCTGTTCAGTTGACACATGCTGCAGAGCAAAAGAATGTTCAGGAAGAAAAAAATCATTACAACACACTATAAAACACACATCTGCAAGCGACTGTAATGGCTAAGGTACCTCATCCCTAACACAGATGTATAGAATATTAAGATTGTGGTGGTAACAGTCTGCAGGACAGTTTTTTGTTAATAGGTAACTGGTGAGATTATAAAATACAAAATTGCATTCTGACAATATGAAAAGCCATTGATACTCTCTTGGAAAGTAAATTTTCAATAAAAATGTTCTCGGAGACTTTCAATTAGAGTATTTCAATTTTACCTGAAGTGTGTGTGCTAAAATATTATCACTCTCAGGAACATAGGATCTTCCTATTTTAAGTAAATAAAAAATATAGCTGGTTTGCTTAGCATCCAATACTATTTATATCCTTTTCATCTCTAATTAATTCCTTTAATGCCTTTCATTTTTGAGAAGCGTTGTCTGTAGACCTGGATGCTTAGTTAGGCTGAGTGGTTTTCATGGAAGCAGGAGTTAGCTTTACCAGTGGAGGAATGATTTGAAACTGCATTTGTAGGCCATCTATACATGAAGGCCAGCCTTTGCTTTTTTTCTATATAAACCTGGCCTTTTCAAGCTCTGCCTCAAAAGCCACTCAAGGTGTACCTCTCTTTTCAGTGGTACTGACTATTCATCCAGTATGCAGTGTATTCTAGTGGATGCCTGCTCAGGCTAAGATCCTGTGCAAGAGTGTCAATGCTTACGTTGAGTGTTTTTGCCATGTGCAACATGACACAATATCCAGAATCCTCTGGCTTCTGCTCACAAAGGGAAAGCTTTGCCAGGAGGTAAATGCTGCATGAACCGCCAGAGCTGTTACTGCGCACAATTTTATGGTAGATCATGCCCTGTGGTGTAACCCTGCAAAGAGGTGCTTTCTGGTGTAGCTCAGAAAGGAGAGGATTCACAGCTACTAGTAACCAGCCTACCCAGCCCTGCCAAGCAGTGCCGGAGCCTGGCCTCCCACCCTATAAAGGATCTGGCTCCCCAGGCTCTGCAAGTGATGCCTTAAGTTTTAGTTTTCATATTTTCCAGATTCTGTACTGTATTAGTATATAACTCCGAATTTCATATAAAGTGTTAGCAAGTTCTCTTCACGGTGTAGTTAAATAAAACAATAATTTTCCAGCCTGAGAATCAAGGACACAATTGTAGCTTCAGGCCCAAAAAGCATAAACAGCAAATTGAAGAGAGCAATCTGGGAGGATGGGACTTCATAACCTGAAGTTGTAATTGAACAATTAACCCCAATATGTAAATGGACCAAAAGTTATAAAAGTGTGAAAACTCGTGACCCATCGTCCATCTCGGGTGTAGCCATGGCCAGGCTCTTGTGCTGCCCAAGGTGTGTCCTTTGAAGGCCTTTTAGTAAATACCTACTTTATTCCTTGAACACTGTCTACCCTCTTTCCAGGTAGCCTCTCAAGGCATCACAAGGACCTGGTGTATTTCCTACCCCGGGACACAGGGGGGAGGTTTTTGATTGAGCAAAGGGACACCCTGCTGCAGAAATGTGGGCACTCTCAGCTCTCCTTACATCACACTGCTGACCACAGCAGATTAAGCAGAACCTGCTGTGGAAAGCGTACACACAGTTGGATGAAAAGCAGAGAAGCAGCCAAGCAACCTAAAAGCAGGAGTGTTTGCCGTAAACCCCAATGCTAGTTTCTGGAACTAAAATTAAAAAAAAAAGAGGAAAAAAGAAACCTTTTTGTTTGAAATAAGTCTGCAGCAATACACTTCTATACTGAGTGCAAGTGAACATAAAGTGCCTCCCGTACTCCAAGAGTAAATTCACCCTTGCTACTTTTGGAAATCTGAGCAATGTTAAGAAAGAGGTATAGCAGAAGACTGACACTGTTAGGACAAGCACTCAAAATTCACAAATGTTTCATTTGTTTTAATTAACACAAAAGCTAATCTGTGAAGATCATCTTCTGACAAGCCAGAAGCTTTGTGCTGAAAAAAAAAAAAAGAGTGCAGCAGTTCAGCCAGGGTGGACAAAGGCTCTTATTGCAGTACCAGTGTGAAAACATGACCGAGACTTCCTGGCCATAAGTGAGAGATGGTATTATTATTATTGGTGCATTGAATGTGTTTTAATATTGCTTCACATCAAAGGGCCTTGGCTAGATATTTGCTACTTGACCATGAAGATTCAGGAATGAGCAGAACATTCAAGATTATTAACTCCAGTGAACCCTGAAATGGGAAGATCTTACCTAGTTTACAATCTCTTTCTGAAATGGTAGCATGGCTTTCCCTTATGGCACTTTCCCTTTCCTTTTGAATTTCTTATTCTTTTTCCTTTTTGCCCCTGAAGGTTTTTCTCATTTTAGTAATGTCATTGTGCCAGTAATTAACACTGTACTTTACAAAGGTATTTCCTTATCTATGTGTAATTATTGATCTTAAATGTCTGCATTCATATTTTTATACTTTGCCACAATAGGATGCTTTGAAGCAGAAGTGATAAAGTCATTCACATTAACACCTAGACTTCCTGAAATATTTGTTTGTCTCCTGGTTCAAAACCACTGCCTTCTGGGGAGGGGAGAAAGGGGGGGACATTTTTTTTTCTCATTTGTGTTTTTAATGGACTAGAAAACCCAATGGAGTTATTGTAATTACAGTGCATTTAGTTTCACAGACTTAATGCTAATGCTACAAAGGATAAAGTTAATTTAAATTAGAGCAGTATGACTGGGGTTTGGATGCATTTCAGACCAGGAGGGTATGCAGGTACAGAGCCCCATCAGAACTACTAAAACACTTTAAATTCTAAGTTAATGCAACTGTGAGGAGAAATATTGGACTATAATGTATTGTACAGATTCCCTGAGCCTGTCTGTGTGTACCTGAGTGTGTTGCTGGCTATCTTTAACAAAAGATTTGACAATGAAGCAGGGAGGGATGTCAAACTAGAGGCTAACACGATCATTAACTTGGGCATTTGCTGTGATTTCTTCATTGACAAACATGCTTGTTAGAACACATATCAGGCTGTGTCATCCTAGGAGGGAAGCAAGAACAAGGAAGTTAAGACAGTTTCTTGATATGCAAATTATCATCTCAACTCCAACCAGCTTGTGAAAAAGATGCACTTTACAAGAATGACACATGCAAGAGAATGCACATCAGCCTCATTTTATTTTCAGGACACTACTGTTCCATTTTTCCACAGTATTTAAGGTAAACCCCTGCTCTCCTAAATATATTATTCTGAATTCTCTTTAGAGAGAGGAGTTTTTCGCTCTGGCTGCAAGTTTCCATCTTCACCTTTCTGCTCCCAGGCTGTAATTGAATCTGTAAGGCATGCTTCTTATGGTTGCATAATCCAGTGTCATGGAAACTTTGGAGCCAGCCAAAAGGAAAGTGATTTAGAGGCTGGCAATCATTAAATAGGATATTTTCAGAAAAAAAAGGCTTCAAAATTTTAAACTTCCATGAAGACAGAGAAACAACTCTCTTTTGAGCAACACTCAGCACATACATAAGCTCAAACACTGACATATTTTCTTACAGTATTGCAATAATGGAGACCTGGAACAAAGCTGCCAGCACTGGTAAAATGGTTCTCATGAACTTAATTTTTCTAATGCCTAACACTTAAGCAACTTAAAAACTATTCAAGCCTAATAAGAATGGTCTGAAAAAAATATTTATTTGGGGCTAAACTCTTCATTACTGAAAAATAAAAATTAAAACAAAAATAAAAATTTAAATTAAAACAAAAATTAAAATTAGAACTAAAAACAAATTGAAGAAACCTAAAAGTTGAATTTTTAAGACAAATCTATACCTTTAATGAACTGGAGCTGTAACAAAAATGCTGTACACATGTATAAAAGCTGTTGTTCCACAAAGAAAATTATTTGATTAGCATTAATGCAATAGAAGAGCCTACAGCAGAAGAGAAGAGTCACAAATCAGTGGCTATGCTTCTCAATAAATTGAATCTTCCACAGCAGCACGTTTCGTATATGTATTAGGTATAGAGACTTCGAGAAGTGAAACTGAACAGAGAGAGGGAAAAATCCTATACCTTTGCACTATTATCTTAGTATTACATTGTTACAACTTAACTGCACAAATAAAGCAGAAAACTTGTCCCTTCAAAAATGAGAATAAATAACACCAATTGCAAATGTGACATTATTACAAAATAAATTTATTTTGCCATGAAAAAGTACACTGAAAGTTAGGATATCAAAGCTAGACTGATCTATACTAAATAAAATGTCTATTAAAGGCCTTTTCTAGCTGACAAAAAGCATTCCCAGTTCTCTCTTCTGGAGACAGCTGGGCCCAGCACCACAAATCAGAAATAATGCAGCAGTTCAACTACTAGACCTACAGCAATTTAGTAAAAAAACTTTCACCAATCTCACAATGAGGTAATAGGGTGTGAAGAGCCCAGATTTACTTTCGGAATGGCCTTATCTTCACCTATTTCCAGCACACTGGACCACTGAAATGGCACCATGGCCTAATAGCTGAGGAACAAAAGGACAAAAGCAAATTTTTGTTTTTCTCACTTTGTCTTAAACATAGATTTTGCATTTAATAACTGGAAATACATTGCAAAGTGATGGGAATCAAATCTGAAACGTTTGGTAGTGCTAATACAGTTTACTGGAAAGCCTGTATCTGCTCCTGCAGTTCTGTTTTTTAAAAAGTCTCATTTTGTTTGCAAGTAAAATGAAAAGGCCAATTATTCAAACTAGTATTGCACAGGCAGCCTGATGAAAATAGGGCTAGCCCAACAGAGGAGCAAAACCTTCCCTGATAATCACAGCCAGCCCTCCCAAACAAGGGCAATGCTCTCAGCTGGGAGTGAGGGGCACTTTGATGATTTGAAGAGCATCCCAAGATCTAAGAGCTCACTCTTTACAATATTCAAATTGCTATCACTACCTGTGGCCACATTTTTTTGGATCTGATCCTTCCCTCGGTGACCTTAGTGTGACTTTTAACCACATCACAGGGGAAGTGTCAAGTTTTATGTGATGTTTTTGGCAGTAGATACCACTTTAAATGGAAGCATTTGGATGCTTCCATTTACGGCATTAACTCTTCTTGGTGATGATTTGACCCAATTCCACTTCAAGCAAGAAACACTGGCACTGATGGGGTTTTTCTCACTTGTAATTCTTTGAAAGAAATGAGGCATGCTATTTGGGCTGCCCTGATGTTTGCATCTGATTTGCTTTTGGGATTATAATCACTCAAGTATCGTTTTCACAGCCAGTTTTTATGATCAGGTGTGATTGATATAAGTAACCATCAACCATCTGGTGGTATATCAAGCACTGAAGGACCTAAATGGGATTAACTCTCCAACACTTAATTGTGGACATATAATTTTTGCCTGCAACTTGTTTACCTGCAAATACTGTGCAGAAGATATATTCTAGGATTTGAAGTTCTGGCTTTCAGGGGGTTTTTTTTGGTTTTTTGGGGGTTTTTTTTGGGGTTTTTTTTGGGGGTTTTTTTGGTTTTTTTTTGTTTCGATTTGTTTTTGTTTGTTTGTTGGTTGGTTGGTTTTTGGGTTTGGTTGGTTTTTTTTGTTTGTTTGTTTTTGTGGTTTTTTGTCTGTTGTTTCTTTTCCTTCTCTCAGCTGGTGTTTCTGCCTTATTTTTTGTTCATGTTCAGGAGTGTTTTCATGAGAACAAAACTGACTTTTCAAACTTTGCTCAAGTTAGTAATTTCTAAGCAACGTCCTACTTATTTGAGTAAGTATTACTCACAGATCTTGCTGGTTTTGACTCCTTTTCAACAGAAGAGAAGGTACCAGACAGGAGTTATCTATTTTCCAGCACATGGCAAACACCAAACACTGTGAGGAAGAATGTGTTTACTTTGGAATATGAAAAACAACTAAATGAAACGAATAGGCATGAGGCATCCATGAAACAACAGCAGCTGAATGTTGTTTTCTTCTCTCCTCTTTCAAAACAAAAGGATGATGTCCAGGAGAAACAAAATCATGATGCCAAACGGAATCTCAGGAAGCTGTACTTGCCTGATGCTGTGGTCAGCAGGAGCAATGACCTGCTATAGCAGTGGCCTGCTTTCCCACTGATGTTTTATTATAAGCAGTCATATAAAAGAAGAAGAATATGTGCAGCAAAAATTTTGATAAAATAAGGGTTTCTGTCTCCTACTTACACTATTAAATTTACTATCTTTTTCTAAGAAAAACACAGTAGCATGCTTTGTATTTTTGACATGTATAAAATGTAAATATTTTAACCAAATTGACACAGCTGCATGGCAGAGATATGCTTGGTATGGTTACCTTGCTTGTCAGTGGATTCACAGCTTCTTTTTAATTTGTTTTCTGCTGTGGCACCATGCACACCGTCTCTCATTTTCCAAGCAAAACAGAGCCTTAGGGCTCTTAGGGATAGTCCCAGTTCCATGGAACCTGGGCTGCTTTTCTTGTCCATGTATGCCGGTTGAAAGTTGTTCTGATAGCATTGCTGTGAAGAGTTTCTGCCAGAACAATGTCACCTTATTAATGCATTTGAAAGTAATTTGATCTGCCAAGGGAAGCCTCTGCAACATGCAAGCTAAAGCATACTTTATTAAATATATTTTCTTTAATTACTCTGCATGGTCAAAACTGAGTTACAGATGCTGAAAAGTCTGTGTTCATTCCTGCAGTCTGCCCACAAACAAAACTCATTGTTCACTGGTGAGGATGGAATTGTTCAGTGCAAATAAATTTAGTGTTTGTAAAAAAATCCAGCTTTAAATAAATTAATAGCTTGCAAACTGATTCCCTGCTTTTCTTGAAGACATTCTGGCACATAAGGATTTCCTGGGCACAGTGTCTTGGCTAGTGGGCAGCTAAGCCACAGACCCCTTCCAACACCCATCAGCTCTGCCAAGCTACCAGCCCCTCAACTCCAGATGTCTGGAGTGTGAAAGCTGCAAATGGCAAACTGCAATCACAATCATGAACCTTCAGAACCTGCAAGTGCAAAGCATTTGGGGGCTATACCTGTGCCCCATACCCAAGGTCAAACTGAAGGGACTGTCCCAATTTTCACCCCCGCCCATGGAAAATATTCACAAATTGGCTCGGTTTCTACTAGATTAGCTGATATGCTTCACCTGTGTATGTGTGGGGAGACAGGGAAGAAAGGAATTTTTTCCTCCAGATCACTGAGGAGGTGAAATTATTGAAAGCAAATTTGTCTCTACAAAGCTCTGCATTTGCAGACCATAGCCATGTACTACAGGCCACTGACCACCCCAGCACTAATCTGTCCTCTAGGTAATTAGAAACACTCACTATCACCTTTTTGATTAAGTTCTCAGTCCTCAGTATAACACCAAAAGTAGTAGTGTTCTATTATTTTAAGATGAAAGATTTTTCACCAGTGAATAAGGAGTCTCTGATACATTAATATTTTCTTCTTAACCAGTAACTTGTCCCAAAGGATAACTAGCTGTCCACTTTCCTTAGACTTCATGTTGTCAGTGACAATGCTGTATTGTATAGGATAATGGCTACAGATTGACTGTGTTAGAGGCAGAAATGTTGCTGAAGACACTGGTGCAGAATGAATATATTCGTATTTTGTGTATGCTTGGAGAAATGGCTGAAAAATGAGTGATGAATAACAAAGCACCTGCTCAAGTCAGCCTCTGTAGATGTACCCAACTAACTTTAAAAAGCACAGTGTGGAAAAACAGTTAAATACCAAATACACTTTCCAAGTGAGTCCCTCTGGTATATCTGGCTTTTTTTGCATACACTAAATCATTTGGTGTTTGTTAGGCAGTATTATTTTTACTAAAATGATACTTTGCATTCCACAGCTTCCCATTTCCTGTAAAGGAAAACAGTCTTAAAATACATGGCTAAGCCACAGGAAGACAGGAACAAGCTAATGCATAGATTGGCTCCACCTGTATAAGCCAGAATTATATATATATATAAAAAAAAAGTTACAAAGGTGAGGTTAAATCTGACAGCCTACCTTAAACTTTGCAATTATGTTCAATTCCAAGTATTGAGAAGCACAGGACAATACACTGTAGAGGCTTTTGGGCTCACACCTTACTAGAGGCAGCCTTTTCTTCCTTCCACAGGCTTCCTGACTCCAAAATATCATCTCCTGGAAAAGTGGTGTCTCTCACAAGGGCACAGGACTGGGGGAAGCTGCTAACTCTAGGGAAGCAGTATGCAGGGATATAGAACTGACCTGGTCTGGGCAGCTTTGAATAAACACTACAGTGACCTTGCTTCACTCCAGTTTTCACAAGGAGGTGGCTTTACCTCTTCCTCTGCTGACACACATTTCTTAGCTCCTCCATGCATCACAGACTTTGTGTGGGCATAAGCAGATAAGAAGGCAGAGAAAAACTTTTTGCCAGAGTCTGTAGTCACAGGACAAGGAAGAACAGTTTTAAACTAAAAGAGGATAAGTTTTGATTGGATATAAGGAAGAAAATTTGACAATGAGGATGGTGAGACACTGGAGTAAATTCCCCAGAGAAACTGTAGATGCACTATCTCTATAAGTGTTCAATGCCAGGCTGAGCGGGGCTTTGAGCAACGTGGTCTTGTGGAAGGTGTTCCTGTCCATCGGAGGGAGTTAGACTAGATGATTTATGGTCCCTTCCAAACCAAGCTATCCCATGATTCTATGTAGGATGAAGGACAAAGACCATCCTGAAAATGAAACCAGTGCAGATGTCTCTCAATATTTTGGCTGTGCTTGGAGGCTCCTGCTTCCCAGATAGTAGATAGTGCAAAAAAAGTTAACAATCCTGCCTAAAATTAAAAATACTTCAATTGCAATGCAATCTCTAATTCCCTGAAAAAACTGTGGACAAAGCCACACCAACACAGGTAGGCTAGTGAAGTGGCAAAGCCTTGAAGCTCCCTCCTCACTGGGAGCCAAACTGTGGCTCCCAACACACTTGGCAGAATCTGGAGGATGTGCATCACGTGATGGAGGCATCTCTGAGCCTGGGAGTAGCATTGTGCTCAGTGAGTCACACTTGCCACCAGCTGCTGCAGGCATCCACAAACACATGAGCAGCATCTGAAAGATTGCTTCTGACTTCTGCTGGAGCTTGGGTTTATTAGTGTTGAATTGAAAGTCCTTTCAAGACTGGAACTGGAGCATGTCAGACATCTCCTCCCCACCTGTGATGATGGAGATTGTCAGTGCTGTGATCCACACTGGTAACCAGGAGAATGGTATTTTCAGTGTTGGACTGTAGACAAGGAGAAGTCCTAGTAGAGAAACTGAGAAGCTAGAAGAAAAAAATAAAAACTTGAGAACAGGCAAATCCCAGAGCACAGGAGTCTGGTTTTGTCTCGTGCCTTTGACTTTGCTGTGTCTTTTGCCTTCATTGATTATGGAATCAGCCTCTTGATTTTTCTGATATTTAGTTGTTATTTTCTTTGTTTGAGGCTTCTTACACATGGTTTCCAATTCTGAACTTGTCAAGCAAAGCATCTCAGACATCTTTTTTAATGCCAGTTGCAATTTCTTCTTTGTTGACCATTGTCTTCTGGGTTTCCTCACTCACTGCCTTTGCCCATGCCCCAGGATGACAAGAAACTGCAGTGTTCTCATTTCCCTTCCCTCAGATACTCATTTATGAGGGATCTATCTAGTTGGTAACATTTTTTCTCATAACGGCAAGATAAAAATGTAGCATTATGTTCTCAGAAAGCTGTGAATGCAACAATAAAGGCTTCCATATCAATTGAACATCCAGACCAGTCGATTCCATGAGGTCTCCAAGCCTTTTATTGTGAGGACAGTTACCACTGTAACAGCTGAGCTGGGACTGCAGCTTGCGTGAGGGGTGAGGAGAATGACTGCAATCCCCAGAAATACGTGAAACCCAGAAAGCAAGCAGCGCTACAACTCTGTTTAATGCAGTGTCCTCCAAAATCAATGAGGAATATGAAAAATCAGCTGGCTTTGTACCAGGCCTCTGGTACCTTCTTGTTGGTTTGTAAGAAACAACAATGGCCAAGTAGTTACATGAAACCCATTGTTCTTGGTGGGGATCTATACACAAGAAACAGAGCTGCACACAGATATGTGTGTGTGTGTGTGTGTGTGTGTGTGTGTGTGTGTGTGTGTGTGTGTGTGTGTGTGTGAAAGCACCGTTCTGCCATGGGAAATTAGCTTAAACTGTTGGCTTTTTCTAACAGAATTAAAACCAGAAGGTTTTTCAAACTTCAAATATTTATATGAACAGGAGTACTGTACTATATCAATCAAACACTTGTGGACTGAAGACACATTGAAACCTATGTACCTGCTCTCTCAGAGAACTCTGTGAGCTGCTTGGAGCTAGTTTATGTTAGGAAAAAAAAAATCCCTAGCCCAAATGACAATACCAGAGCTTGTTAGTTCTTTGTTTACACTGTGTGAACTTAAGTTACCAGCACGACAGGAGAGGATGTATATTTTAGATAACACAATCTGGTTTCTATCTTTTGTATTTTTAGGTTTTAATCCTATCAGTCTCTTAGCCAAGCAACTGAGTATCAGATTTAACTATTGTTATATAGAGGGAAAAATCCCAGTTTATCTTAAAAGAAAACCCAATAGGTTTGAGTATATATATATTTAAAAAAAAGTTAAACCTAATAATTCCCCTTGGAAACTGAGTCAAATTGCTCAGACTCCTCTTTTAGTTCATGAACTTAGCAGTGAGAAAACAAAAGGAAATGGATTTGCAGAATTTTTGATTCTGGTGCACGCCTTTCAAGAACAGAAATAGACTCTGAGAACTGCCTTCTGCAGGCATTATTCCTGAATGATTTCCATAACATTTCAAGTAAAACATCCATTTTTCCTCTGCCTGCCTTGTAAACACCAATCTGAGAGTCAAGCCAGAAACTCTGCTCTTTCCATGCAGTCACAGAGCCCAGCCCCACACCCAGAGCACTTCCAGGAGCTAGTGGACCTCCTGGGAACATCTGTGCTGCATCAACAGGCCACCTTCATTTTCTTCTCAGTTACTACCTGCCTCACCTCACTCTCCTGCTCCCTGAAATTACATTTCAAGCCAGTAAGTCTACTTCTGCTCTAGTGAGAAAAAATTGGGGCCTGATTTATTAGCATCAGACCAGGAAGCTGGACAAGGGTGTTGCAGTTGAGGGGGAATATTTTGCAAAGATCTGACTGCTGTCCCAGAAGAATGGACTGGTCTTCACAATGACCTTGCCCAGCTGTGCCTGAGGTTAAGGAAATGGCTGTGTCCCAGCGGTTTGTCCAAACCCTCCCTCACTGTTACGTCCTTATCTGTTGTGATAACCATATCTGCCTGCACAGGATGAATGAAGATGTCTTTGGTCAAAGAAGGTTAGTGTCAAACTATATGCATAGGTCAGGGCATCATGCAAGTTGATTTTTACTAAAGTAAGCAAAGCCAGGACACAACAGGAGCCTAAGCCCTGGTTAAAATCAAGTTTTGCCCGAGTAAGGTTTGTAGCTCAGGCCTTTAATACAAACCAAGTCAAGAAAAACATGTTTCACTCAGCATCAGGCTAGCTATTTTAAAAGCTTTGAACAACACCTCTGATGTGAGTGACCTTGAAGAAGTTTTGAATTCCTACTGTGGCTTTGCACGGTGGTTTCCTAGGAAATTTATAGCAGTGGTAGCAAAAGCAGCAAAAGCAATTGAGATAAGCAAATAAGTAGATACAGACCTGCTTTTTTCAGAGGAAGTAAAATGTAGAGCCAGAGAAAGAGCAGAAGAATTCTGTGTTACCTAAATTATAGTACTTACTAATAGATAAGGCATCATTAACACATTATTAATTCCTGAGGGACAATAGTGTGTAACTGTTGTTATATATCATTGTTATATATCATAACTATAGTGTATAACAACCGTAACACCTTTTACTGATGGGCTTTAACTTGCCACGAGGACAGACAAGGTAACAGCTGCTGTGTGTTCTTTCCCTCTGCAAGCACATTCTCATAGGCTTTCTCCACTTTCCACAGTGATGCAGGCTGCTGCTCTCCCTCCTGGCCACTTCAGCCACTCACTCTCCTCCCCAGCCACACCACCTCTGCCACCTCAAAGTTTGGGTTTCTCTCACCCTGCTGCTCACCCCTCACCTCACAGTCCCCAATATATCACCCTGAAGCCACTTTATAACCTTCTCAAAATGGTGTCTTAGACATACCTTTGTATAAAGAAGAGCAAAGAAATATTCAGGGTTGGTTCCACCTCCTTGGTTCCACCTCCAAAGCAATTTTGGAAAAAGTATTGCAAACACTCTCAGTGTCCACATAATGGGTTTCTATTTGGACTCATTGTCACCAAAGTATTTCTCCCAGTTACTCCTTCATGAGCATGTCAAATTTGGTAATGCCTTAGAAACTGCAGGAATATTTCTGAAGATTTGCTTTGCCCCTGTCTTCATCCTCTTCCTCCTGCAGCCACCCCCAATGCCCTGTGATCCGCGGCACCTGTGGCCCCAGTGCCAGTAATTCGTGATGGTCCAACAGACAGTACAGGAAGCCCTGAGGGAGGCTGAGTTCATGTTGATTTTTGGGCTTCTGGACATTTCAGATCACCAGAAAGCTCAAGCTGACTTTTCTTTGGTAGTGGTGGTGCTCAGCAGTCCCCATTGCTCAGCTGTTTTAATTTCTGTTACTTGATTTGCGGGATGATTTACAAACTTTGTTCTGTTCAGCATGAGGAACGTGACTGATAAAAGGATGGGCTCAAGGGTCTTTTTAAAGAGACAGATGATTATAGCCCTCTGACAAAAGTCTGAAGACTTTTGAAGACTCTGAGGTATCAGATGTTATCCTAGAAATACATTGACCTACTGATTTCAAGAGATGTTGTCAAAGAAGATTAACTACCTAATGCTGTTCCTTGTTCAGTGCTGTAAATATTTCATATTCATGTTTCATAGTTTCCTGCAACCACATATAGTTATACCTTCTTAGCACTAATGAACAGCACTTGTTGCATCCACAGCTACAGGGCCTCAAAGCTTTTTCAAAGGGAGATGCTTTGGTTGATCTTCAAAATCCTCTAGGTATAGGATCTTTCTGTTGCATCCTTTAGTTTAATACATCAAATGTGAGGTAAGAGGCAAAGGCACTGACTGGAAACTGGAAACACAAATATCTGGGTGCCCCATTTCCCTGTTAAAAGAAATTTAAACACTTTTTGGTTTCTGCAGAGGTTTAGGGACTGCACCACCTCTCTCTGCAAAGCCTGAATGTGGCAGCATGCCTGCCATGGGATGGTGTACGGGCCTTAAAGAGGGCCATCTGGGGAGGCTCAGCTCAAGCCCTACAACAGGGGAGCAAAGAGGCTCCTCTTCAGTGTCCTTTATGTTTTAATGCTGCCTTTTGTGTGCACTGGATGCACTGGATGCCATGGCCTCTCCCCTGGCTGCAGCACATCCCTGACACTATGCTCAGGGCAGTGACCAAAGCCAAGCTGGACATCTTTGAGTGCAGGTGTACCCAAGACATGGGAAAGAGAAAGTCAGAAGAAATGCCTGAGACACAGATAGATTGAAATTCAGGTATAGAGGGCATGTAGAAGAGGAGGAAAGCAAGACAGATTAATCATTAAATGAATAGCAGCATACAACAGTCTCTTTTCATATCCTACTTACAAAACAATGTGATTTTCTAATGAGAGATCATGGGACAGACCAGAGGCGAGCCAACAAGTGACTTACATAATAAGTTTACATTAAAGGATGAGATGCCAAAACACCCTGTAACAAGGATACTAGAGAACAGTTTTAATAACATATTCCAAACTTCCTGAGGTTGTTTATACCTTACTTCAGATTGATGAAATACTTTTTCTTACATGTGGACTGATGTGAAATACCTTTCAACTACTGCTAAAAGATCTGGGTGTAGAACACATACTTTCTCAGCTAAGAAGATTGCTTAAGCTCCTCAAGAGAAGAGCCAGTCATTTAATTGCAAGATTCAGGGTATATTCCAAAGCATTTCCTTCTGTAAATTAACATCTCCACCAGGAGATTAACTGTTACTTTTAGAGTAATTTTATGGCATATTTGTTTTTCCTGCAACTTTTCCTCTCTCAGACATTTGAAGTGCACAGGAGATCAATGAAGAGCTATGAAATGTCACATGAAAATAATTAATCTGACCAGAAAGAAGGATAGATTCAATTCTGCACTCAGATGTATGCTCATGCAAACCCCACTGACAGTGGCATGAAGTTCAAGAGTTAAAAACCAATAATCAGACCCAAAGTCATTAAAATTGAAACTAGTTACTAATGAATGACTTGTTTGTTAAGCCATATGAAAAAAGATGGTGTTTTCAGTACCGATCCTAGAAGACAGATGCCCACATTTCAGAAATTACTTCCAAACTGGTGCTACTTGGCTCTCTCAGAAGAGAGAAAAAATTGTTTAAAAGAACTCTTCATCTAAAAACATATTTGTGTCTGAACTATATTTACCTATTATGGCCTGTGAAATTTTGAAGGAAAGAATCAGTTCTGCAGTTGTGTTGTTGATTGGGGCAATCTTTAGACCTCAGAAATACTTAAATGCATCTTACCTGAACTGATAAAAGCCAAAAGAGAATGCAGCTAGTCTTAGTTTTAATTCTTCTACAGAGTGTTGCAGCCCTTTACCCCAGCATCTCTCCGATTGTTTCCAGCTCTTCTGACTAACTGAATTTCCCCAAAGTTGCCAAGTGAGGATGCTAGTACAAAGGATTTTAAATGCCCCCTGCAGGGTCAGGCTTCTTGAGAACTTTTCATGGTCCTTTGCACAACTCAGAGACTGGAGAAGTTTCCACACCCAAAGGGGAACTGCACAGAGCCCCAGGCTTGGCACATATTCAGAGTGAGGGAAAACCGAATTCTGCCGTGATTTCCTCTGTACAAGGAGATTCATAACTGCATCCCTTCCCCAGGAGACTGTCCTATCCTTGAAAACTGTTACACAGCACTGAAAGGCTTTAGCTGCCTTCCCCTTGCTGTGGTCTCACTCTGCACATTACACTGAACATTAATTGCTCCAGAGGGAGCATTGCAGTGCAGTGATTGGGGCACCCAGGTGGGAGCTGGGACACAGAGGACCATCAGCACTAATAAATATTTAATCTTTGTATGCAAAGTGTAACAGCTTCATTGAGAGAGACTCTGCACCTGCCAGCTCTGCTCAGCCCAGAGCCTGCTCAGCAAGGGCTGCAGGAAGACGAGGCTTTGAAGCAGATGGTGGAGATGAACTTGGATCACCCAAACCATAAGCATGTGCTTTAATCAATCTGTACGTTCAGCCCAATTAGTGAATAGTGCCAGATCTGCCAAAGCCACATTTTTCACACGCTAAACGATTGATCAAAACAAAAGAAAACATCTCACCCAGGCTCACCAGTCAGTTTTGCTGCTGATCATGGCCCCACAGGCAGTGCCAGTGTTTCACAACAGTAGCTTTCTTCAGCTGTCAGTGTGCATCCTTTAGACATCAGCAGGAAATAAAGCACAAAACTGGAGACAGGAAATTGTTTAATGATAGAAATTGGCAAAGACAGTTGTAATCCTCAAGCAACATTTAGATCATTTTAGGGAATACACAGGTATCATTTTGACAGCACGATTTTAACAAAAAAAGGTAGAGATTTACGCAGTAAGATGTGCTCTTCTCAGAGGACCTAGCCCTCATTCTGCAGGTAAATTGACTGCCAGTTGTAGCTGGGATGTGAGCTTTTGTGAAATCAGTCTAGGAAAGGACATTTTAAATTCAGCTTTCAGTGCCTTTTAATGCTGTTGTTGAATGGTAGCTGTGGTGTGATACATATTGAAGGAAGTCTATTAGTACCTGCCCTTGGTTTCACAGCCTCTGTATAAACACCACCTTTGCCTCTGTTATTGGCCTTTCCTCATCTACAGCTGCTCCTTTGCTGCAAACTTTGAGCCGGGTTTAACTTTGGTTCATTTAATCTTGAGCACCTTCCCTAGCTGTGGACTTGTCTCTGCTCTTTTCCTGCCTCTTTTCATTAGCCCAAGACACTCAGCTTTTCTTCTCAGCTCCCCATTTCTCATTAATTTATTTTCCAAGAAGCAAAAAGTGAAAATAATTATACATCGAAAACCTCAGTAGGTACCAAATTAAAACCAGGGAGCTGATTTGTGTCCTGAGAAGACTCCAAGGTCACAGTCCTCTACTGCTTCTCATTGTCACCAAGAAGCCTCCTTGACAGCTTTGACACAGAGAGAGAGAGCAGCTGTAGGGGAAAAAAAGGACAAACATCACCCCTCTCCAGCTGTGCCTTCACATACACAGACAAATCCTGCTAGGAAATGACAAGGAGCAGCTAAAGGAAATGGACTTCAGAGGTACAAAGCTCATCACTGCCTCACTTGGAATGGATGAGATGAAAGAGGAAGTGTCAAATCCAAACCAGACCCTGCACGTACACCTGTGACTGTGTACACACAGCCATCTGAACCTGCAAAAGATGAAAAGCAGACAAACAACTAGATTTGATAAGGGAATATAGCTATTTATGTTAATACATACTAATGACTGCACATAGGACAGAGTATAAACCTGACTTTTTGGAAATGGGAGAGACAAATAGAAATTAATCATGGCTTTCTTAAAGTTCTGCTTTATGGCTCTGAATATCTGAGACTGAAGGCAGTGCCTGAATATCCTATACTGTATAGCTCCTGCACCTTCTTTCAGTTTTATTCACATTGCTGCTAGTTGTCAAAGCTCAACAGGCAAATTCTAGAACTATTTAGCACAGATTCTGGGATTCTCATTTTTTAAAAGTTACTTGCAAATTGAAAAAGACAAGATAAAGGATGGGGTTTTTTCCCTGACAAAGTATTGAACCAAGTATACAACTCTACTTAATCAGCGGAATGCTGGTGGTTTTCCCACAGAATGAATTTCTGGAGAAGTCCGGTAATCTGTGAATTCCTGTGAACTTCTGGCAGAAGAGTGGGACTGGTGATGGGCTGTATCAGATTCCTTTGCCCTGTCTTTGTGATGGATGCTGAAGTCACAGCTACTGGAATCACAGATTGTTCACTTTCATTTGTGCATTGCTAATTCTCATGGTTAAAGATAAACAACATCACGGGAAACAAGCACAAATTTGAAAGTCCATCAAATGGAACTGAAAGAACCCAGCATGTTTTGTTTTGATTTTAAATCATGCCTTGGAGGATCAGCTTATGACTACTGTAATTTGGTTCAGCACTACTTCAGGTTTTTTTTTGAGCATCATAATCATTTTGCCTCCTAGACATCAATCAGGGTTAATAAGGTCAGCCAGTAAGGAGCAGATTGCACACTATGTAATCAAGATAGACTTTGAGTCAAAACCTTTCTATGCCAGTAGGAATATTTCCAGACTTGTACTAGAAGATGAGTCGGGATAAAACAGCATATAAGGGCATTTTTAATAACCATTTGATAATATTTTGGGAGCAGAGGTGAAAATGTGCCTTCATTTACAAAGAACTGAAGAGTCATAAATTGAGGAACTGGAGAGAATTTTGGGACATGGTGCATATTGTCCATTTATTGTTTTGATAATACGATCACTCTGCTTTGTTTGTCTCTTTTCCAGCTGGCATGTCTTGCAACAAAATACATATTTTTAAAGATACAAACCCACTGAGTTCCTGCACAGTTACTCACATGTACGGCCCTTCAAAATCTCTAGTTTTTAAACCCAGGGCCAATATGTGATTCAAAGTATTGCAGTGAGTGTGGAGCAAAGTACCTCAGTGAGCACTGAGCAAAGCATTTGTGTCCTCCAGAGCAATGCTTGGGCAAATGACTCACAGCACCTGCAGGGAGGGGAAGAAGAAGTCAAACTGATTTTCCAAAGTACTGACCACGGACATATCATGGGGGTGATGTGGCCTTAAGGAAGAGGAAGGACAGGAAAGGACAATAGTGTTGTTAGTTTGTGACTGCCATAATTATATGTTTGCAGAATTGGGAGGGAAGGAGGGAGGGAGGGAGGGAAGCTGGAAAGACAAGTATTTATCAGTTGCCACTTTCTGCTTGTTGCATGCTAAGGAATATTCCTGCCAATTTCTTTGCTAAAGGAGCTGAGCTTCCTGAAACCTAAAGTGGGGAGATTATATTCAGCCAGGACATGGGCAAGCACAGCCACTGCCCAGGTAGCCCCTGCTCCTCCAGTTCTCCCGGGATGTTCTCATTACCTAACATCCTTCGCTTTCATTACTCCGTCCAAAATAACAAATGCATTTTTCTGCAAAATGTTCTCTGCTGAGAAACTGTGGCCTTTTTGAGCAGATATACAGTTTTACATTCACATATTTAGCAGAATTTATTATACAGAATTACTGACAAATAAGATCACATGCAACGGTTGATATGCTAAAACAGCATTTCAACAAGCCATTTTTGATGTAATCATGACAATGTAATTAAAAGTTTGAAAGATGTACAATTTCTGTAATAAATGAATATTCGCTTTTTTTTCCTGAACTATTAGTACTTGGGTCTAGACTTTGAGTGCTTCCAATCACACAGCTACTAAAGCCAGAAGAATTCATATGGTTAGCAAAATGGTATGTTGTCAAGATGTGCCTGCTGTACTAAAAAGATTTGACCACAGCCTAGGCTGTGGGTCATGTGAGATAAATAATAATTTATTATTTATTTTGTTTATTGCTACTTTTTAAATGGTTCATATATTTTTAATTCTTTTTACTATCTTCTTTTTCCAGATTAATTTAAAAAATTAGGAACTTGCAAACATTCACAATATTTGGAACACTTGTCTATTCAAAGAAAGAGAAGGTACAGTTAAATATATAAATATAGACAGTCCAGCCTCATGACATTGCATCAGGTTCAACAATATAATGAAAAAAAAAAAAAATCTCTCAGTATTTTAGCTGCTGCATGGCTACATGATGTAAAACTCCAGGTAAAATGAAGAATGGGTGATCTGGGGGGTTGACAGGAGGATCAGTTGTCAGCTGGTCAAATCTAGCCCAGGCTGCTGACAGCAGTAGGGCTAGTAATGGATCTATCACTGCCTTTACCTTTTGGCAGCTGTTTGGCTGGATTAAAATGAGACAGTGGCCTACTCCCTTTGTTTTAGGTTATCCATCCCCTGTTCTCTAGATGGTGCCAAAAAAGCTCTCTCACTACTCCGCAGAAGAGAGGTGTCAATGCACAAAACTCAGTGAGGATGTCACAAGTGATGGTAAGAAACTTCAAGCCAGAATCACAACAATCCTCTGAGCCCTAAAGGAGCCTCCTTCAATGCAGTAGCTTCACTTTTTTTCAAGGTGTCCTGGTCATAACCTCAAGGCCAAATCCTTAATTGTCCCTCTTGGTGATCCAGGAGTGTCACACTTTTGACTTACCGGTCTTGACCAGAGTCTTGCTCAGTGCTCCTGTGGGAGTGAGAAGAGAGGTGCTTTGTCCTAGGCAAGGTGACAAGGTTTTATCCCTGCTAGCACTCTAGGATGGGCCATATAATGATGTTTATCCTGTCTAGTGCTTACATGGCACGGCTTCCTCTCCTTCCACCTACAACTGAACAGGGATCCTTCTACCTCCCTCACCAGCAGCATATCCTGCTATTGGAGGGGTCTCCTGGAACAGAGCTACTGTTCCCGCCACACCATGAGTCAGACGGGTCTCAGCAGGGATAGCAGAGCGTATGTGGCTGAGGGACCTCATCAAGAGCCCTGGGACAGCACGATAGACAGGCTACAGGAACCAGATATATAGTATTGGAGAGAGGAGAAAAGAAGGAGGCAGGTTCACCATGAGCTCCATCACCACTGCTCAGCAGACCTGTAAGAAAATTAATTTCTTCTGCTGAATCAGTACTCTCACAAGCCTCCTGCTCACTCCCTGATGAGGGAGAAGAAGATAACCTGAGCAGTATTGTGACAAAATTCAGTTCTGGCACAGTAGAGCTCCCCTGGCTGAGATGATCTCAGGATTAACATGGGGCAGGTTGGCTTTTATGAGCCCCATCCACATGGCTGGCAAAACACAGGCAGGACTGGTGTCATCTGTGACCAGTGTGAAATTTTAAGGCTGTGGTGGGGCTCAGAGCCCTCATTCACATTACTCCTGAGCCATAAAGGTGAGGTGCCTGTAGGCAGGGAGCAGCTGGTGGGCAGATGTGCCCGCATACAAGCACCACTGCATTCTGCTCCCACGTTTGAGCCCTTGCGTCAGGGTCTCTCTCAGAAAAGGAGGCTCTCACTGCCTCCCAGAATGAGAGGGCAGAGCAGGAGAACAAAATGTATCTCTCATGCCTGGGTATCCCTTATCCACACTCTGAGCAGCAACCCAGTAGACACAGCTCTTGTGCCCCTATCCTCTCCCAGCATTTATGGAACCTCAGAAGGGAGAAGGTAAAAGTGGATTTCAACCAGGTCAAAAAAACCCAATGACTTGCTTTTTGGCCCATAGCAAAAATGGAATTTTCAGGAAAAAATCTGAATACCAAAATATTCAAGCCAAAAAATAAAGTTTTTAATTTTTGGCAGCTCAGGACAGGTTTGGGCTGCTCAGTTTTTGACAGTAAAGCAACATATATTCGCACCATTTTTTTCATCTTCTTTTACAGTATGCTGACATTTTCAAATGCATTTTCTCTTTAAATGCAGTTTCTCTTGAACATTTTCAACAACGCTTTTTCACGGTATTTAATTCTCAGGGTTTCTCACTGCCAGGGGAACAGCCGAGGATCCAGGGAGGAGCCATGGAAATGCATTCGCTATGCCAGCTCTCAAGAGAAGCTTGAAGTGGCACTGGACCCTTTCGATTCTGGCCCTTGGCAGCAGCTGATGTTGTCCAAGTTTGAACTGGGGCAGAGATGCAGCAGAGCTCCCAGCCCACCTCTGGGGGGAAGCTGAAAAGGGTAGGCATGGCAGAAAAGAGCCAAGTCAAATGCATCTTTGATCAAATGGTGCAGTCTTAGCAAGACAGCAATAAAAACAGACCGTCATGCCCCAGCACTGTCTCACTACTTGTGCCAAGCCTTGCAATTAGGCGGGAGCATCTCCTGACCAGCCCACAGCTGTAAGAGAAGCATGGACAGTCCCCTGCACTTGCAACCAAAGGCAGTGTCAAAGCCTCTGTGTTGCTACATTACGCTGTAGTTGGAAATGCTGTGGAGGGTCCTCTAGACATTCCTGCTTTTGCATACATAAAAACCAAGTGCAAGCAGCTCTGACCCAGCCCAGGAGGGGTTGGCAGCGGCACCCCTCCTGCTCTTCACAGAGCAATCTCTCTGAGACAACCAACAGGGAGACGCAGCTCAAAGAAGCATGAAAAGGTCTTGTGACAGAGTGGGAAAACACATTTAACTAAATTCACCTGCATGTTTTTACTGAAGAGAAGTGTTACAACATTTTTTTTTTCCCTACAGGCATCTTTTCTCCTTCAGACCAGTCCACCTCCACTAACTTCTAGACAAAGGAGTTTCCACTTCATATGCAGAGCATCAGAGGGTTGCACACACATAACCGGAACAGGTGGACACCAGAAACTGAACTAAAAACAATTAAAATATGCTGATGAAATCCCACTTCTCTGCTCATCCAGCCCATCAGACTAGAAATGATGGTGTTTCTGAGCTACTCTGAGCAAACAGCGTGAAGATATAAGTCTTGGTTTGGTGCATGCCCAGAGTGTTGAACTAAGAACACTTTTCTCATATGTAAGCAGCTGCAAAACCTGATATTTAGATAAGGATTCACATAGATGAGAAAATCTGTTTTGTTTTTTTTCTAGATGGCAGGCTCTGATTCAAATGGGAATTAATTTGGGAAAACCCTCTGGTTTGTATCATACAGCATGCCAGGTTAAATGACTAGAGTAGACTGTTTTTTGTATAATTAAAGATTAGCTTTAGAGCATTGACCTTGTTCCCACATCACTACAGTAGCATTTTTACCTACCAAAGCACCTATTATTTTGCATGTCAAATAGGCTGTGAAAAAAGTAGAACTCTACCTTTAAAAGCACCCAATCAATGAGATCACAAATACACTTGGTGTAAATACAATTATATCTATATACGCCTGCTGGCAGGAGCCACTTTTTTGCAGAGCTGTCTCTGCGAACCCACACATGCTTGGCTTACCTTAGACAAGGTGGCTGCAATTTCAAAGCTTAGAGCTGCCTTTAAGTAGGCTTTTCTTGAGTATCAGCTGGCACACGTTTCTGCTGGCAACCCAAGGACTGTTGTCTCAGCCACCCAGAAGTAATATGCAAAAGACGGCTTTTATGAGGCCAATTAGCAGAGCTGGAAAACACAACCCAGGTTTTAGTTTTACCCAATCCCTACCCCAAGGGCCTGAGTACCTGATGTGGGTTTCTTCTCATTTTTTTCAGATATTTCAGGTGGTCTGATAAATTACATCCCCCTTCTTATGATGCAGTAGGCAACGCTCCTGCTGGCAGAGTGCAGCAGATCTAATGGCAGGGTGGATGCAGCAACGTCTGATACATCAGACTGCAGCAGGGAATAGCTTGCAAACTCGAGCTAACCTCCAACCCCCATGCTTTCTGGGACTTATATTTTGGGGGTCTTGGTACATACATTAGGCTGGTCCCAACTACTTTTTTGAGTCTCACAAAGGCACATGAACCTGGCTCTCAGCTCAGCAGTGCTTTTAGCTCCCCATCTAGCACCAGCACAACATTAAAGTGTCAAAAGAATGAATGCAGAGAAACAGACATCGTCTCAGGTGATATTATGATATCTAAGGTCTCACTCCTTGCTTCATTTTAAATCATATTTTATTTTAAATCCTTCTCTCTCTCACCACAAGAAGTAAATTTTTTGAGGCAAAAGGCAGAGTGCCCTTCAGTGCTATCAGGGATAGCAAGGCAGTTGCCAGTCTCATCCTTTGAAAAACTACGGTTATCACAATAGGTTCAAAGTTCTTCCAAACAAAACAGCTGGAGCTGATGATTGTGTGTTCTTCCTATTGCTTTAAGAGCTGCAGCTGCTCTGCCTCTGCAGTGGCAATGTGCAGCAACACATCTGTGTTGCTGTGCAAGCAAAAACAGAGAAGGGATGAGGAAAAAAACAATTTTACATATTTTTGTCTGTTGCTTCCATCTTGTGGCCAACATGGAAAAGAAAAATTTGGGTCTTTATTTCAGTAAAGTTATTAACAAATGAAAGGAAACACTGGGATTTTTTAGAAGTGGTTCTAATCTTTTCCTCCAGTTGTTTGGATGAGAATGAATTGGAGTTGGAAATTAGGTTTTCCCTTTGAAAAGGATTGAACATCAATGCCAGCAGAGGAAGGGGCTGATGCCTCCTCTGCCACACATTCTGTTTTGGTCTCATATAAGCTGCTGTGCCATATGAGGCGCAGGGCAGAGATGGGAATAGGAGGACAAGACTATGAGTGCTGAGCCCATGCCTTCACCTTGCTGTAGGCAGAAGTGAAGGAACTCCACTTGAAGTGAAGGAACTCCAAGTGAAGGAAGGGTATGGACTCTGTTTCAGCAGCTGGCCTTGAGCTAGCCCAGATCCATGCGGTGACTTTCTCTTTTCTTTGTTTTTGAGCCTACAAAGTCTTTTCTTTGTTTTCCTTTCATTTTTCCTGGGGATTATGCCAGCACACAGCTGCCATACCACAAAACCTATAACAAAGGAGATGAGTTGATAGGATACAGTGATCTTGCTGAGACAGTTGCAAAGGCACCATGGCTCAGGTTTCCAGAGCCATGGGGAGCATCTCAAAGTGGCTGGATAGCTTCTTTCTGGCTTGTGAACCTGCTGGTTTTTGCACCACTCACAGCAAAACAGAACCTTAGCCAAAAATCTTTTTACCTGTACAACCTAAAGCCATTCTCCTCCTACCCCCCGGGCAGGAGCCTGCCCTCTGTGCTCCTAGCACAGTGCTGCTCTCTCACAGCTCCTGTTTCCTGGGCAGACTGCCTCTGCCATGTGCCATTGCATGCCCTCAGCACACTTCCAGCCAAATACTTGGCTGAGGCCTTGAGACAGATGATGTGAGGAACTCGTGTTGGACCCCCAGTCTGGTGGAGCAAATTTTGCCCAAAATGGGTCTACTTCAGCATGAAGGTGATAAACTCACTATCCATGCTCCCCAGGATGGACAGATATGCTCACAGGCACACACAGCCATGCCCTGTGCTTGGGAGGATGCTCTGTACCCAGGCTCTTTGCATAGACATAGAGAGAGATTTCATTACCCCCACCCTTTACCCCACTCAGCAGAAATAACGAGTCCATTAGTCCTTATGTCTCACCCAGCTGCTGAGCTTCCAGTAGAGCAGGTGCACAGCTGAGCAGGATGCAAGGGCACAGGCATTTCCAGGACTCTTTCCTCTCCCCCTGTGGTGACAGGAAGTGGTGCGTGTCTGTGCAGGGTTACAGGATAAAGACTCCTTTCAGCCAGGACACACAAAAGCGAGACAACCTACTGTATCTCTTATCTAAGGCAAAGGCCCAGGATGCTGCACCCCATTTGAATGAGGAGGGGGAGATTTTACATGGACAGTTAATCTCCCAGCAATTTCCCAGCAAGAACAGTGACCACCCCAAGGACAGAAGTTTGCTAACCTACCCTTTCACAGGGCATTCCCACAGCCAGCCTTGCCTGGCTCCCACTGGAAAACCAAGACAGGCTTTTGTGCAGGAAGTGCAGCTGTCAAGTTCAACTCTGATTTCAGGTTGAAATTTTGCAAATCTTAAATTTACATTCAGTTACATACACTGTGTAAAATTGATTACTATGGGAGCACAGAACCATATTAAAAGTCTGGTTTGATTCACAAAGGAGGTGAGTTCAGCATAAGTTCAAAAAACCCTCTAGCCAGGTGTCTCTCCTGAGCGTGTGCAGACCAGCAGGCATCAACCCACCAGCACACATGGTGCCAAGGCCAAGGGTTTCATCTTGCTCAGGGAGCCCAGTGCCCACCCACTCACCCACCCAGTACTGGAGCACCATACCTGATGTTTTTTGGGAGATAACATGACTCCCCACAGATGTCACTTGGTACCCCAATCATTTGCTGCCGGCACTTCCTCACTATGCCCACTGGAAGGGCTCAGAGATATGTTTGTTGTTACTGCCTGATTGCTTTGCAGAGAATTCAAAGACCTCTTGAGGAAAAAATATCCCTGAGCAAGACTGATTCTTTATAACCATTTTTCAATAAGTGAGTATAGACAGTGTCCTAGGTTACAATGTAAAATATGCCAGAAGTTCTGTATTCTATCTCTATCTTCATGAACTGTTAAAATCAGGTGGGGCAGTGTTTTCCTTACCTCCTCCCCCGGACTATCTCCTGGTAATGGTCCATCAGTGCCTCGCCCCATGAGTCATAGATAACTCCCTCCGGGAGCCATTTCCTGTTTAATGGGCAATTAAGAACCCACCCCATGACTCATAGAATGACATCAGCCCATTGTGAGATGCTCTGCCCAGGGGGAGGAGCCAAGCATTCCCACCTGGATATAATCTGGGCATTTGGACAGAACA
>VXBU01001741.1:1314657-1349066 GCA_013400315.1 Bombycilla garrulus
TTATATTCTAACTGTCAGGTTTTGGTTTTTTGTTTAATACTGCATCTTAGTCTAATTATCCTATTAAGCTGTAGTTTGTTAGGTTTTGTTTTGCTTTATTTTGCTTATACATATTAAAGAACTATTATTCCTATCCTCATACCTTTGCCCGAGAGCCCCTTTTAATAATTTGAAGGAAGGGGGTTTACATTTTCTATTGCAAGAGAAGCTCCTGCCTTCCTTAGCAGGCACCTGTCTCTGAAAACCAAGACAAGACCCCTCACATATCCTTAAATTATATATCATTTATTGAAATATAGAGATCTTAATTTACAAGATTTTTTCAAAGACAAAATATCAACAGGGGCATTTTTGAAATACATTTTGTGCCTACCATCACTCAGGCCAGTTTGCCCTTCTTCAAACATTTCACAACAGCCATCATTTTGGAAACGCTTCCTTTTTTATTATTCTAAAATATAGCTTTTGGACATTCAAAGTGCAACAGTTAACGTGCCTGTGGAATATATCACAGTAAAAAAAATATAAACAAAGGCAGTGATATAGCTGTAATAAATGTTTTGGCAGTATTCTAGAAGTCTATATAAAAATACTTATATACATATTGATGTATAACATCATCATATCTCACGTCCTTCATCATGTAATAGGACCATTTTTACAAGTTGCAGACCACGCTGTAAGGAATTGGTTCCAAATCAAAAGCTGCATTTCATAGAATAACACTGATTGTCATTATACAATTACTGTAGCAAAAGGTTTGGGAATATCTCTTCCAGTGGCTTCTCAAAAAGTAAGCCATAAAAAAAAAAAAAAGTATGTAATACTGATAATATTGTGAAACTAAACAATTCATCCTCTCACACTTCTCCCTCTCTAGTGAATCCTCTCTTTCTCTCCTTCTCATTCCAGTTTCCAGGCAAGCTTGTCTGATTCCAAGCCTGCAGTAAGCTGGGTTTGGCTAGACCCCTGCCACAGATGCAATTGATCTGCACAATTCTCATGCCAAGATGGAGAATTAACATTACCATGTTAACATTACCAATAAGAAAGTGAGCCAGATCTGGTTCATCACTTGAGTCTAGCCTGAGATGCACTGTGAGATACAGAATGAGACTGGTGAGGGGAAGGCAAATCTGCATCATAATGTCCTTAGATTCCAGTAACTGATATAATAAAACATGCTGGGGCTGATTTTTAAACCCTGAAGAACACTAGGCCATGTGCAAAAATGCAGCTGAAATTGCTTGCCTAATTTGAATGTGTAGTTGTAAAGACTACAAATGCAAATTAAGGCACATATCATCTCAAGTGGCCATTCAGATATCTGGGATATCCATAGACAATTTGTGTTTCCTCAATTCATAGTTCATAACTGGAGGGAGGTTTCACACCATCTAATCTGTCCTGACTATAACAAGAGTCTATGTTTCACAGTTGTCCCAATACAGAGCTCAGTGACATGTTTGGCAAAAGCATGGTCCCAGGAAGACACTTTCTCTTGATCTGTCAAATGCAAGAAGCAGAGAATGCATCATCATTCACCATTCCTTCTGATTGTCAGCTGCCATAGGGGTTGAAAATGCAGGGACTCACTTCAGGTCCTGCTTTCACATTTGCTGTGATCTTGTGCATGGCCTCAGCCAGGTGACAGCTTGAAACCCAGACCCAGAATTATTTGCTGTGCAAAGTCCCACACTGTAACACTGCCAATATTGCACTGGCTTTTATTTGATCTCTAACTGTCCACAAGTGAAGTCAAGGGGACTTAAGGAAGCTTTTTATAGGACCATTTGAAGGTAAACTGTAGTTTAACATGGCAGCATGTTCTGTCAGTCACTCTTTCACACTTCCTAGGAAATTATTGCAACACAGAAGGAGTTTGCACCACATTTGCATTGGTTATGTTGTAACAGAGGCTGGGCGTGTCCTACAAGGTGCTCATTGCACTGAATTAAGGCAAAGTTTGAAAGCTGAGTACCATAAAGGATGGGGCCCTTAGCATTGATGTACTTTTTTCAAATGTAAGTCTTCCAAAGCATCATAGCTCATTAACAGATTGTATAGTGATAGCAGTAATCATAATACTTTGTTCATATAAGTGGTGTCAAAACCCAACAATTGCAGGCTGAGAGCAGGTCATTTTCTTCCAAAAAACACTCCTAGAAGAATTTACCTTTTGTAGTTACAGTCTGCAAAGATAGTAGTTCTCTGATCCTGTTTAAACTTGAAAACTAATACACGAGTATTTTCTGTATATTTATTTCTGCTTATTTGAACTCACATTTCAGGCTATGAAGGATGTCTTTATTCCTTAAATAGTTCAAATATCAAATCAATTATTCACAGCTAATCTCAGGATAAGATTTCTTTTGAGTACCCATGAAACACTAATAATGGGGTGTTGCTGGTCGTTTATCATAATCTTCCCTTCTCCAGCATCTTAGAAATCTGGCATTTTATGTCTTTTAACTTAAATTTTTAGAACCTCACTGAATCAGAGGAAAACAAATTGCTTCTAGTATATCTGATTAGAAAAGCTACTCAGCTAATAAAAGAAAAAATCTTAAATTTTTTTCTCCATATTAAAGTGGTTTTAGCTAACCAGAACAATTACCATTCTGTGTAGATCAAAAAAAAAAAAAAAAAAGTTTCATACAATTTTTTGGGCTGGAAATTTCTCACCTGCACTTAAAAAGAGTTTTGATACTGTGCTTTTACTGAAGGACAATGGATTGTAAAATATACATTAAGTGTTACTGAAAACAGTAGTAGTATTATCTTGAAAACAGCTACCTTCTATAGTTAATAAAGACTTACTAGGTCTCTAACACCTATTATAGACTGACTTTTAATTATTATTATCATCATTATTATTCCCCTTTACTTGCATTAATGGTAGAAAGTAACGTGTTTTGTTGTACCGGTCAGTCCCTTGTGGTTTTAGACCTTTTTGTTCCAAAAGTGGTTTTTGCATGTTCTTCAATTCACATGATAGTTCAACAGCAGCTGACATTGAGATTGAGGGAGGAAGTACACAAAATTCATGAATGACCTCTTCTAAAATCCATGGCATATGTTCAATCTGCACCTCAAAAGATCCTTGAGTAGACAGTTATTTACATAATTACAATGGTGAAGTATTGCTGCAGTGGAAAATTGATCCATCAAAGTCATATGAATGCCCTTGAAACACAAAACTGGTCTGTTTGTGGCCTTTCCCTGCATCCTCCTACCAGTTGGAATGACAAACAACACTGAGATGCTACTGAAGTACTGCAAGAAGCAACACTAAAAAAATCCATCTTCAACATGTCTCTTTCATTTATACTCAGGCTGATTCCTCTGCCCATTTCTGGGAGTTCCTTTCTACAAATCCACCTCCTCTTCACATCCTTGACGTTACAATAAAGTGGTTTTCTCTGTGGAGCAGAAGTCTGTAGACAACACAGGCAGCTTCCCTGTGTGCAGAGCTGGCAGGTGTCTGTGGGGTTACAGGAAGCTGTCCTCCACCAGGTCTGAGGAGTCGATCCCAATGTCATCCATCATGTCAATGTCCTCAATGGTCTCATCCTCTCTCTTGATGAAGGTAGAGCTACTGGAACCAGTTTCAATGGCGCTTTCTTCAGATGTCTGTGAACTGGAAGAGACAAATATCTCTGAGATAAGGTACGTGGTGACTGTGGCTGGGTAAATATTCCAGTCTCTAGCAGAACTGAATACTATCTCCTCTCAGATGCTTTCTGACCCATGGTGCAATCTTAGGTTACTATGACCTCCAGTTTTGGAGGACATGACATATCTTGTATATCAAAAGTAGTGAACCACCTTGGAATTCAAAGGAGTATGCTGTTCTTATGTTCCTCCAAGCATTCTCAGCCAGACACTTGGAGAAATAGTTTCATGACACTACTGTGACAGTAAGTCACTTAAGTAAATCTAGGGAGGTCAGGTGAAATTAAGATAGCAATAACAGACAGTAAGATAAGAATAACAGAGAGAGAGAATATGTCTTAATTTTGATTGTATTTTTAGGGACTTCTTTCCTCCCTCGCTTGAATAAAGCACAAAAATCTACAAAAAAAAAGACATTTCTAGGTTGCTGAATCTACATACTGCAAATTAAGTGCTGAATTAAACTTGCACCATTCACAATTAGGGTCACACAGTGTTGTTTTGTAGTGGCATTGGTCAAGCAAATTGACAAGAGAGAAGTAAAAAGTTCTGGACACCCTGCTTTCATTGAAAACTATACCATAGAAGATATTATCAACAGCTTCTCACAAATTTTTGAATTTGTCTCATACAAACAAATTAATCCCTTGAGATCTCATATGAAGCTCCAAGGAGGAAATATGTGTTGCAAAAAGTGCCCACAGATCCACCAGACAACCACTCTGACTTGACCAAGCTATTAAAGGTGTCCCAAAAGCACAGAGAAGCACCCTACTAGCAGTCACCTTACCTCGGCAACCACAAAACAAGCAAAATTAATTTTTTCCCATTGAAAACACTGCGGCCAGTCATACTATCATATTTATATGCGACTCCCCCAATAAGTATTTTCAACAGAGCTAAGGAAACCATTTGCTGGAAAGTGTAAATGGACATTGCCAAACACGACCCCAGATGGTGACTATGGGCTAAGGGATCTGTAAACTGCACCTACCTGTGTCTGTTTCTTTTGCCAAGTTCGTCTTCAGAAACAGGGTCAATGTCAGGCAGGGGAATGATGTATCCACTGTCAGCACTCAGCCTCTGCTCATCAAATCCACTCTCCCTGTCCTTTAGCTTGTCTTCGTTCTTGTAGGTTACACCAATGTAAGCATTGTCACAGTCCCCTCTCATGCGTGTGACAGCTGGGTGATCACTTTTCAGGAAGTCCAGATGAATCTTCTCATAGCTCTGAAAATATTCATTTCAACACCCTCATTAGATCCTATCCACTAAGGCTGCCTTTCTTCAGATGGGCAGCTGTGATTCATTAGTCTAGTAAATATTCTGACCTATGAGCCAGCAACACTGGATAGAGAAGCCCAGAATCTTCAATTGCTTTGAAGGGAGAAGTGACATGTAAGTTCTAGATGATCTAGGAGCAAAGCTTTTAGATGGCAGCACGAAGCAGACAAAGAGATGTGAAAGAGGGATAGGGAGAAGGGAGTTAAGGTAGGTGGGAAAAATGAAACAGTGAATGACAGGACAGGCAAAACTTGTCCAGAGCTATCAGAAGTGTGAGGGGAAAACTTGCTGGTGTCAGGGTCCAAAGAAGGAGACAGGGAGATTATACGCATGGGCCAAGATGTTCCTTTTATAGAATTATTTCACAGCCTAAAAAGTCCCATGAAAATATATAGAACTAGTTCTCCAATAGAAAAAATTGTGTTGTTAGGATTTAATTAGACATGAAGAGTTCTGCTTCCCAGTTAATACTGCAGAACTGCTTCCCTCAGCAAGCTCGAATGAATAAACCAAACATGCAATGTCCCTGTGCTAATCACATAATTCACACAGGTTAGAATGTGCTAGTTCAGTGCTCATGGCTCTCATGGCTGGAACAATGCTTATAATTCCCTCTGAAGCAGTATACAGAAAACACAGAGAAAATGACAAAGAGCAAACCTTTTTGTACTCTCCAGGCAACAAGCTCTCCACAATTTCACTCAAATGGTAGAAAGAAGGTCTTTTCTCCGGTTCACTGTTCCAGCATTTCACCATAATCTCATACCTACAGATAAGAAGAAAATCAGATTAACCAGCTGGAAAAGGAATATAACTTATCAAATAGAACTAAAGCAAAAATTCTCTGGAGACTTGGGAGGTAGGGAAAAGCCAAATGCACACATACACTTCATTGGTAGCATGATCAGGTTTGGCCATTCGGTATCCACTCTTGATCTTATTGTAGAAAGTAGAGTCGACCATCATGCCAGGATATGGTGTCCCACCTGCAGATAAAAGAGAAGCAAATGTGTTACTCTGTACTTGACTATCCATGCAGAGTTCCAAAATACTGTCTTCCTGTTCACACCATGAAGTGTTAACACTATAATTTAACATGACATCAGAATGATTCTTTCCTAGCCAGTGTTTCACATCAGAGCTATTGTCTTGATGATATTAAGCTCTAACGTGAAATGCTGGCTAGGAAAGACTGAAGTAGGTACTAGGTAGGAAAGAATATCTTTACAGTGTTTATAGAATGTATTGGGGTGAGAGATTGGATGATACCTGGATCAGGTCATCAGCCTGCATTTGGCATGGCTGAAGTCATGAGAAGTTAGCTCAGATACTTGCTCTATCTGGCACTGCCTTTGGCACCTGTAGGACAGCTGAGAGTACATGGCTGAGTAACACACCTCATCCTTACTGCAAGGCCAAAGCCTTGGTGTAAGTCCCCTCCATACCCCGCTCGTCCCAGCTGCCTTTAGACATCAGCTAACATGTCACATGTATAGGTTGTCAAAAAGTTTGGACTTGGCCAAGCTGACACAGTTAACTGATAATTTGGGGCTGAAGCACAGATACATCATTGCACTCATGCTCAGTTGTTTCTGATGTATAAAAGGGTAACTCAAGCCGAAGTCAGCATGGTAGCAAGATGTTAAAATTTACCTTCTTAACAAACACTGCTGAGGATATGTTTTGCTTTCCAAAAAGGAACAACTTTCTCAGATGGAGGAGGCATACTGCAATATTACTTTAGAAACCTCTGCCCTTCCAAAAGCAGGATTTTCACCTAAAACTGAGCTTCAGAACTTTCTTTACAAGTAGAGCAGTGAAGTGTAGTGTAGTGCTTCAGTTCCTGAGCTGTCCAGTGCCTCCCAGGGATATTGGGGAATGGCTATTTACAGGAACCTATGATGCCCAGAGATTACAGGAATCAATACCATAAATAGTGGTGCAACTGTTGTTTTCTGAGAAGCAGTGATGTGACAACTTATTCTAGCAAATAGCATTAGCCTTGCGGTTGCCGTGGGGCAGCAGTAGGTACCACACAGGCATGAGTAATTCTGCTGGCAGTCAGTCTGGGCAATGCACACTCACTGAAGCAGGCCATGCACCCATGCAGGAGGCTAATTAATGAGGCTGAGGAGAGAGCCAGGCTGCTCCCAGCTGGGAGCTGTACATTGTCTTTAACTGCTATGTATTGTCATAACCACTTTACGCTGCCATAAACCAACTGTGCAAACAGTGTTGACCTGGAAATGAGAAATCAGTGTCCCAGAAGATTGACATTTATTTTCATTCTGTAATGGGACTAGGACAGGCTCTTTTGAAATGTTTATGAAGAGACTGCTCCAAAGCAGCTGCTGAGCTGGGCTGCAGCCCCAGGCACCCCATTGGAAGAGAGAAACATTTTCCTTCTCATATTAGACAGAAAATCAATCCTGTCATGGCACAGCAATACTTTTCCACGAAAGATTTTCACACAGTTCTTTTAGTTTTACAGAAAAACAAAGAAACAAACAAACAAAACCAAAAATCAAAACCCCCGAACAAATGAACAAAAAAATCCATACCAGAACTAAAGAGAACTTTGGGAAAGTGTGGAGATTTCACTTTACACCTAACACTGGAATCTGAAGGTCCATACAGAAGAAAAACTAAGTGGATTTCACACATATATTTTTATATTCAGAATTTGAAATACCTCATGTAGGACGGTTAGAATTGAAAAAAACTTAATCACTACACACAGGAAACTATTCGCAGTACATACCAAGAGAAAATATTTCCCACAGCAGAATGCCATAAGACCAGACATCACTTAATGTTGTGTACAGGTTGTCAAAAATACTTTCAGGTGCCATCCATTTTACTGGGAGGAAAGTCTGTAATAAAAAGAAAGAAAGCCCAAACACACAGATTAGTCATTAAATAAATACTTACCATTGCAATTGTTGTTTGACAGCCAGGAATAACATCTCTCTATAAGAAAAGCTGTGCTAATCTTGCTAGTGTTTATTTTTAATTCTATTTAATACAGAGGTACCAGGATTATAAGCAATGCTACTTGTTGCTCTCCACAAAAACTAGTTTAACCATAACTGTATTCATTTCATTACTAGTAAGTGACCAGGTAGCAAATGATTGAAGGTATGATGCAAAATCTGGCACTGCTGAACTAGGTCTGATACATCATTTTTTGACAGTTCCTTAACAATTTATGCAGTCACAAAACCTGTCAGTTAAAAATATCAGACTATGAAGTACTAAATGCGTACTTTTTGGCTTTAAAACAGGGTTAGAAAAGTTACAGAAATTAATGATCTGAAGATAACTGTTCTGAGGAGCATTCATCCCAATGGTCAATTACTGTAACCAACACTGAATGGCAAGAACATGAAATGGCATTTAAAACTGACAGTTTTCATTTCAGTTAAAGCAGAGCTACAGAGATTAAGTACATACACTGCCCTTGGAGACATAGTTGGAATCATGCATGATGTCTCTAGCCAGCCCAAAGTCACAGATCTTCACAATTTTTCCTTGAGCTAGGAGGACATTACGAGCGGCCAAGTCACGGTGCACACACTGTATGGAGAAAAATTATCTTGTTCAAGGACGTGCTTTTTCCATGAGGGCCACTGCCCTTACAAAAGGGTTGACTGTCTAGGTACAGTCCTAACAAGACCTTCTACTGAACAAGCACCTGCTAACAGGGGCAGGGAGATACCAGGCCTCAGGACCAGCAAAGTCTCACACAGATGCATTTTAGGAGGAAGGAGGCAAAAGTGAGGTCACCCCCTTTCCCATTCTACCCATCATGTACTAGTGATAGGCCTGTGCTTCTGGCCATGCTGGTTTGTGACTGCATGGACCCTTCACCCAGACCCTACTTTGAACCTCCACCATCTCTGGCACCCTGACTCCAGTAATGTCACAGAATGCAGCAGGGGAAGACAAGTGACTCCTGCTTTGATTTTTTCCCACCATGGTGATCTCTATTTCCAGGTAAGTGAGAAAGCTGTCTATTTCTCAAAAAAGAATACTATATTGTGTCATGTGCTCAAAATCTAAATTTAAAACCATAGCTGCAGAAGACATTTTTACACCTTATTCCATTTTGCTTACTTTTTTATTTACTTACATTTTTAGAAGCCAAGAATTCCATTCCCCGTGCAACCTGGTAGGTGAAGCTCAGCAAATCCAGTAGGCTGAGGCCCTCTGAACTGTCGTCTGAAAGAAGGTTTTTGACTTCTGATTCTGTTGAAAAAAGAAGAAAAATGTGGTTTTGCTGTGGAGTGTGAAAGTAGCATCCATCTTCCCCTACCTATCATGATTCTGAGCTGATAATTTTAGCAGAGTGCCATGACCAAAACAGTATTTCCAAAGCAACTATTACCACTTTTAATGTCTGCATCAGTCACTGACATATACTGCATTTTTAAAAACAGCCAGTATTAAATAATGGGTTTATGTTTTCTTGTGTCTATAATCTATTCTCCTGGGAACAGCAGCAAAAAATAAAGTGAAAAAGGAGTGTTACTGGACATTACTGGACTGTCACACAGGTTGTTTACTCAGCGTGTGGTACAAAAATATTTGTTTAGAGGTGATGCCTTCATTAGGATTTTGTGCATGCATGTATATTCATATCCATTTACTTTTGCTGAACCCTGTTGTTTCCTGGGAAGTATTCACTGGGACTAATCCAATACCAGCAAAAAGAGTCAGTAACTCTATGGCAATGTTATTATTTCTTTTATGAAAAATACCAGAAAAAAAACCAGTCAAAATTCAGTGATTCATCTTCTCTGACTCTCCTAGAGCATGAGTACATAAGTCTGCCATGTAAATCTGGGACTGGACACGGTTCAGTTTCTGAGTCCTGGAGGCAAAAATGATGGTGTCTGTTTTTAAACAAAAACATATTTGGTTTCTGAGAACAGGGAATAGGATGCATTCATTATCTTCATTACATAATCCAGGAAAGCATTTGGGAGTGTTCTGCATTTGGTAAGTGTCAGTTAATGTGAAATGCAAGTGGAAATAGTACAATATAAACTACTGGTTGTTGTTAATGCTCAAAATCCTTCAAACTACAAGAATGATAAAATCAGTGCCTCCAAAGAGTGCCTACAGCCCCATTGCAGAGCACAACCATGCAGCACCTCAGCACAGAAACAAATACACAACTGGACCCCTTCTGATCCAGCAACATGCTCTCCTACCCCCAGAGCAGAATGCAAGAACACAACCACAAGCTTCTAGCTTACAGCTTATGCTCACACTCCTCCTGAACAGGGCTAAATACTTATTGTATATTTAGAGGACAAAAATAAGATACGTGTTTGCAGAAGAGTCATTTGTATTAATGATATAGGCAGAAGGGACTTTTCTACATTACCTGACATGGATTTCTTCTTATATGAAGCAGGCCGATCATATACAGATCTCTGAATATCAGAGTATTTAGAACCTTCTTTTCTTTCCAGCATTGGCACATATTGAGTGGTATCAGCTTGTTTCATGTCCATGTATTCTCCACTGTTTTCAAATGATAGTATCACATAACTGAAATTGGAAAAACATACAAGTATATAGCTGTGACTTCCCTGTCATAGCATATGCACATCAAACCATTCACTTAAGGTGTACCATTGTATTGATGTGAAATTCAACAGCTGCCTTCTTGTTAGGGAATATATATATGTGTGTATAGATATATATATAAATAAAGATCATTATCATATATCATATGTATAACATAACCATCAGTAATTAACACATGTTACTGTGTATTAGTGTAGTCAAACACAAATGCTTCAGACTTAGGCTTTTGACAACAGCCAGGTATGCAACCATGCCTTATTTCCCAAAATCCCACTGAACTCAAATATCACTACCTAGGGCTTTTAGCTCAAGGTATTCTGAATGAATAATGTGTAACTTATTCACCCAGAGAGTTTGCAGGAAATCCAGTCCTGCTGAACAAACTTGTGCGCAGATGAATAATACTGGCTTAACTCAGCTACCAAGTCAGTTGATTTATTTGTCTGAGTGATTTTTGAATTAATCTCTTTAAAATACTGGCTTATTTATGGCATTGCATTATCGCTGAACATATGATGACAAACTTCCTCAACCATCATGTGGAAAAAGTTCTGGGATGAGCAATAACTATTAGGACACTATTGAGACTGGCTAAGCCATTGGTAGATAAAGGAGAATACTTGAGCTTGGAGAACAAGCTCTGCCAGGTTGTTTGAAGGGAAGGAGTTTTAGACAGTGGAAATTCCCCAAGCATTGAAACAAGGAGACAGGTAGATGCACTTTACTTTTAAGTAAAGATTTAGTCATGTAGAGCCAAAAGGATGTTTTTGCTTTTTTGCTTTTTTTTTTATTATTTTTTTTATTTAAGAAGAAGAAGAAGAAACACTGGGCTGTTATTTATTATTAAAAATCTTTGGGACATCAGGATACCTATGGAGAAGCCACAGGGGTCCTTAGACTGCAGGCATGTCTACATGCAGGAAACAGAAATCTAGGACATATGTCAGGGAGACTGGATAAAAACTGTTGAGACCTTCCCAGACCTATAAAATCTGACAAATAAAGGCCTAACAAAAAAAATTAGGGAAGAGTTTAAACCAATGAATGAGAGTAATGCAATAAGGGTTAATAATTACTTAAGTCCTTAAGTCACAAGTCATGTATTTCCTTTTTTTTCATTTTTTTTCTCACCTACTTTTTCTTTCATCAGTAGGGTTCATCCCAAAGATATCCAAATCTTTTTTAGGCTTTTCCGGGTGTCGGTTAAGGAAATTGTCCCGATTCTTATGCAGGTAGTTCACCAAATCACCATAAAAACAGTATTCAGTAATGATGTAAATAGGACCTGTTAAAATAAAGCAAAATTATGCATTGATGAGTGCAGTTTTTGAAAAACAGGAACAAATACAAAAAGACTCCAAAAGTAGTAGAAAATAGAGTTGTGAGCTAATATATTTCTATCTACTAAGTTATGACTGCAATTATTACCAAATATCAAGAAGTTTTGTGAAACCTTTGTTTATATTTATTGGTAAATCCTTTACTTGAAACCTGTGTTGATGCCTGGAAATAGAACACAAACTTTTTCAAACAAGGTTAGATTGAAAATATAAAAGCCTTCAGGTACACAATATGGCAAAAAATACATACTCCAAATTAAATTTGTACAATTTTTTAAAATAGGGCAATTAGAATATCTAGTCAATATTACCCAGTTAGAGGACCAGTTAATTAGGTAATCTCTCCCCTGGGTTCTGTCCCATTGGAGCTCTCCACCTGATCTACCCTACCTTTACTGTGTATAATTACATGGTGCAAAATATAAAGTCCTTAGTAAACTAACAGACAAGACTAGATAAAATTTAAGGAACACATCAATAAGCATTTATTCACTGTGGGAAAGAAAGCTAGAAAAGTACTAGAAGTTATACCTAGGCATTTAACAGCCTACAAAACTACAAATACATGAAGACTACATAAAAAGCTAAAAATCTTTAGGTATCAATGTGCTTTTAAAATAGTGAATGAGGACCCTACTGCAAACCTTTTTTTTTTTTTTGTGTCAGCCAAACCCACCTGATTTTGTACAAGCTCCAAGAAGATTCACAATATTCAGGTGGGGACCAAGATGTGTCATTATCTTCAGTTCAGACATGAGTGCCTGTTTTTCACTGGATCTAGCTGTAGCTGTAGAAAAAACACATTAACTACTCGGTGGGAGCAGTCACCTTTTTCATATTAACAAAAAATTTCTCCTTGCTTGCCTCATTGGAACACTGCTGCCACCATATCCTTTACTTGATACCTGTCTTTCTTAAGACTTGGAGAGGGGCTGCAAATGATTATTAAGGGACTTACTTGATGACGCTCAGCAGCTGATCCAGTCTGTTTGTCCCTCTCCAGGGGTGTACTGGATTGCCCATGTGGCACAGAAGCACTCTACAAGCTGCTCATTCAACACAAACAAGCTCCCCATGGTTCCTACAGAACCACTGCATCAGATTCTCAGTTCTCATGAACCAGGACATTTTCACTGAACTTAAGATTCCTATACAAGAACTGTCTACTTCTCCTTGCTGTATAGCCCTCATTTGTTCACAAGCATTCATACTTACTTTATCTTTCTCAATATTTGTTGAGTTATTGTAGCTGGTCAACTAAACCTAAACTTTTAATGTTTTCAAAATCCTGAGTATCTTCAGGCTTGAAATACCATAAAGCAATCTGACATGTAATTTTAATATCCAGTCATTTCACCATTCATTTTCAACTTTAGATATGAAGAAATAATTTATAACAAGCAATGTTTGAATAAACCTGTGGGAACCTGCCCTGCCTAGCTTGGGAAATGGAACCATGACAACTTACGTTTCAGCATTTTCACAGCTACTTTCATGACCGGTTGAGAGCGACTCAATCCATATGCAGTCCCTTCAACTACTTTTCCAAATGCACCCGAACCAAGGATCCGACCTGAACACAAGGGAGATCTTTATTTATTTCGGAAAGTAACAGCAATTCAGCTCCTTTCCTCTCTCCATTTCTCTACAAGTTGATTCTTGTGTGGAAAGGGTACATTCCCTTACCCAGACCACTGGTATTATTGCTGTCATTGTTGTTTTTAAGCAGAAAAAGCAGATATGAAATGCTGTTATTAAGTACAATTCTTCAAAAGATGCAAGCAAACATCAAGAGCACACCTGCACCTGGAAGCTTAGCTCATTCAAATTTGTCCCTTCCTGTGCTCTGCTACCTTCACTTTATCCTCTCACATCATGGATTGTCCTACGCTTAGCTGACGTCTTTGCCTCAGTCAGCACCTGATTAAAATTCAGGCATGTTCCTGACATACAAATCTGAACTGGGCCCCTCAGCTGTGGTTTCAGTCTATTATATAATGCTGGATTCATCCAGCAGTAAAATGGACTAAAGCACATTGGCGGCAGATTCAGAAACAGACAGGCAGCACCATTTCAGATCTGCAAGCTGAAATACATGTTGATCACATATGAGGGGAAACTGCTCTGAAGTTTAATGTACAAGTGTATTTCATCTGCTGGAATAAATTGTATTGCAAATTTCTAAGTGCTGTAATGAAACAGCTAATGTTTATAGACCCTTTACTCCTCCCACAAATCAATTTAGACAAAAATTTGGGGTTAATTTGTCTTGTCTTCTAATATGGATGCAGTCTCCAGAAGAATTTTATACAGACTGAGTGAGATTTTAGAGAAATATGAACTGCACAAACATACTCCAAAATACTGTATTTCATAGCTTCTGCACTGAAAACCAAGTTAATCAAGGGAACACTTAGTGAACAAACCTGTATATGAGGTACAGATGCCAGAATATAACCACATGCCTGACAAGCTGTCACTTTGATTTTATGTTACTTTTTAACTTTGAGCACAGAAAGAATATGTAGTGACTTTTACTATGGAGATATACAGCATTTTATCTTTGACGTTCGTTTGCAGTTTGAACTTGTCACCTTTTACACTTCTGAAGGTGTTATCTGGCATGCAATGCCATATGTTTCTGTTATCCTCTAGCTACTGCCCCCAATTTTATTGTACACATGCTTTTGAATGAAAATTTCCAGCCAAACAATATCTACATCATTAAAAAGCACAAGAAATCGTTAGAGAATGCTTAGCTGAGTTAACACTGGCAAACCTCTCCAAGATTATGACAGCATAGTTTGTCATGTCCACAGAAGCTGTGTGATTTCTTTTCAAGATTCCCATGCTCCAAAGGTTATCCTTCCCACTCAGGATGTGAGAAAGCTTCACACTAAATTTCAGACTAATTCAAACAACCTGAGTTTGAAATTTGGCCCCCTGAAACTTTTCAGACTGAAGGTCTGGGAGCCATATGGCAGGATGCAGCCCTTCAGAATGTGATGGCATTTGCTGATGCTCCTTGATCTTCTTGTCTTCACAAGCTGATTCCTCCCCAAAACCATATTGTCAGCTGAGCACAAGGCACACATCTCCCTCTCCATCACCTCTGCTGGGCTGGGGTGCATGTGGAGATAGTGAGAGCACTTCCGGAATGGCAGGGAGCCATCACTGCTATTTCCCCTTTTCAACCCTCTCTGCAGATGTAGCCCAAGCCCCATGTCTTTTGCATTTGAAATTTGGAGCCAGGTGGGAGCTAACTGTCCAAGAACTGGAAGCATCTGTAATGCTATCATATTCTTGATGAGTGCTTCACTGAAGCTCAAAATTATAGTGGGAGTTTACTTTTCAGTATAAAGGCACTGCTGTGATCTGCTCGCTGAAGGAGCAGTGCTGCTTCACCACCACAGAGGGACTGTGCAGACACAGCAGCAGCCCAAGACCTCTCAAACTAGTGGAGGAATAGCAGCTAATTCAGCCTCTCTACCCATGCACAGAGCTTATCTGCTGTGCCTGCCAGAGAGGTGCTGCTTTTCTGCTCAGAGGACACAAGGGTGAAATGTGTGAATTTGTTCCAGATGCAACCATCTCAGCTGGATGCTTCTTTTGCTAAAATTGGCCTGAGATAATCAACCCACTCCATGAAATGAAACCCCATGAAATGAAACCATAAGTCTCATGGTCTATATTAAAAGCCAAACAAGTGTCCAGCTTCATAATCGACACAGTTTCTAGACTCATTAAATTAGGTACCACATCTCTGACTGTTGTGTGACTTGAATCTTAGCCTGCCTTTTCCAGATGGGCATGGGTCAGATTCTGCGTCAGACCAACATTTCATTTTATTAAGGTCACCAGGACAAACAAGTGCCTTGCTGAGAAGTGATGAGAGCTGTGAATTCTGCTGTCTCTGTACAGCCACCCTGGTAATCCTGAGCAGCAGCACTCAGACCCCTTGCCTCAAAAGGGGCTGCTCTCAGCTCTGTCAGCCAGATGAGGAGGTCCAGGTCCTGCTGGGACCTCACTAATTTCTCAGCAGAGCCAGGAGAAGGCAGTGGTGTTCAAACAGCTCATGGCATTACTGCACTGTTCCTTCTAGAACATCTCCAGGACTTGCGCTGGTTCATGAGCCCTTTAAACAGCAGTGCACTACATCTACTGTGGATCAGTGATTGCAAAGGGAAATTTGCAGTGTAAGCCAAATTTATCAATTGAAGCACCATCCAGCCAGTGTTCAGAGTTGGCATTTAACATAGCACTGCACTCCAGGCACGACTGGATAGAAAAAACAAATAAATGCCAGCTGGCTTACACAGCTAGGATGGGAAATACGCATCTGGCAGAGCCAAAATGCATTTGTAACCTGCTTCAGAGCCTCCCTGAACTAAAGGTGCAATAGCTTTGCTGTCATCTCCCACTTAGATAAGAGAAAATCCACACAAACCAGAATTGTCAGCCCCAGAAACAAAAGAGGGTCCCCCCCCTCACCAGCGAGCATTTAATATGGCAAAAGTGATGGTGGGTGAGTGTGTCAAGTACAGCAGTTGTGCGATCCAGATTGCCAAAAGGATATGGAGCATTGGGTTTTAAAGTTACTGACTATTCTGAATAGAGTTGTAAACAAGAAGGTGCTGAAGCAGGCTGGTGCTCATGAGTCAGAAGCAGACAAAGTCACAATGGTAGTCTTTAACAACTCAGATCTGACAAATCCTATTTAGGCATATAATTAAAGTCTGGGTTGTAATAAAATAATTGCATAAAACATTCACCCTCCTCTAGTCTTCAATTAGCAACATGAATTTAATTAAAGGATATTGTTCCTGAACCGGAAATTTTTCTCTTGCTTCTTTCGAGAATTAACTCTTTCTCTATGATGGCAAAAAACTGCACTAGTGGAGTATTTTTCTTGAAATATCTCAAACAAAAGACACATTTCATCTTCTTCTCCTGTGTTTTGCAATACAGTTTGGTCCACAGATATCTCCAAGAGAGGGAAGCCTTGTATGTTTAAAGCACTATCTGGATAGAACATTAAAATTTTCTATAATCATTACACTTTCAATTGATTTCAATGAGAGATTGGGCCAGCCTTGAGGAATTAATTACGTCTGAATTCTTTATGAATTCCAATGAGGAACAGCAAAGCAAGAAACCAGAAGGGGAATGAAGAAGAAAGAACGGTAGCCACAAAAATATGCAGTTACTCAGCAGTGATATGTGCATGGTATGGATTAATGATTTTAGAAATATTTCTAATAAAACTACATAACTAGTTGCAGATTTTCTTGGCCGCTGCACATACGTATATAAATGTCTTGCAGATAAAAAATACTGATGTCTTTTTGTGGATGTGAGAAGTGAGGGTTGAAAAGAGTGTTTAACACTGAGAGAGTCCCCTAAGCCATGTAGGGGTGGACACTGCACACAAGGCATGTGGAGGAGAACTGGAACAGAGGCACAGGAGACAGTAACACAAGGACCTCAGGGCTGATGCCACTGTAGAAGAGGATCGAAACGAGGACAGACACAGAGAGACTCTGGACTTTGCAACTGTAACTTCCATTGCAAATCCTGCAGAGACCTCAGAACGGTCACTGAATGTCTTTCTCCTCAAAGAAGGGTGAGGCTAGTCCCTTACAGAAAACTTACCAAGCACTAACCCATCTCGAGGAAACTCCCATCTGGAGTCATAAGGCAGTTGCATTGGGTCCACATAAATGTACTCATGGCCATCAGGGCTGATAGACTCAATGACTCTCCATCTAATCTCATACCTTGGCTTCTGCAGAGCACATTGAATGCAAAACCAAGCATTAGTCCTGGACTTTAGAGCAGATCAAAACCCAGCAGGGCTCAGAACCCAAACTGAAATACTTTTCTACATACCTGTTTCCATATGATGACCAGGACAATCAATGAAATTATCACAATCACTAACAGCACTAAGACAGCAGCAGCCACCGTTAGCTCTGATCTCAAGGCTGTGAAGTAAAAAGATATACAAATTTTCCCCATGAGCCATGAGGATCATCACACATATAAGACACCCCCTCCCCCAGTCATTGCAGCTCCCGTGTCCTGCAGAAGTGGCCAGAGCAGTTCCTGAGGCTGGTGACTATAAAGTCTTTCCAAGCCCAGAACTGCTCTCCCATCTTGTTTCAAAACCAAATGCAGATTTTCTAGAATGTCCCATAGCCAGTACTAATAAAATGGTAAAATAAATTATGGAACCACATAATAAGCAAAAAGCAGATGCACTGCAAAGACCTGTAAAATGCCTCATCCTCAGAAATACCGGGATGGGAAAAAAATCCACTTTATTATCTACAAAAATTCATATTTTTATCCATTAGGACTGAACTGGGTGAGTTAGAGAAGGGTCAGACTGGCTGTTGTAATTGCATAGAAGGACAAAGCAAACTCACTGGGAGCCACAAGCTTCAGTTCTCGAGTAACAGCACCAAGGTCATTCCTTGCCACACATCGCACAGCCAGGGTTTCCTCTACCTTCTGGAAGGTCACCTGGCTTTCCACCATATTTTTCTCATCCAGGTGGGCTTCCATGTGTATATCAGAGATATTGTTGGTCAAAAGGGTCCATGAGGTGTCATTGCTGCACCTGCAGAGAATAATGGGGGAAACAGGAGTTGGGTGTAGGTATGGACAAATAAAGGTGAACAGAACAAGAATTACCTTTCCCTGCAAATTTCTTCTTACAGCAACACATTTAAGGGCTAGAAGGGCCTTTAGATTGCACCTCTGAAAACCCTGCACCTTTCTTCCTTCAAAATAAAACTACTCCCTGAATGGAGGGACTTCTCAAAATCCTTACTCAAACCTGGACTGTGAAATCCTTGGAGTCGGCTTACTGAACAGAAAGCTTTTATGAGAGAAACCTGAACTGATGCATTGTTTTGTGTCCTATAGGATATAAAAAGAAGGACACTGACAACCTCTCTTGAAATATAAGCAACATGCCTCTGAGAAGAAATAATAATTATCTGAAACCTTCTGGCTTTTATGAGAAAAACATGGTACAGTAACCAATAATGTAAAGATAATTGAGGATACAAGTCAGATTTCAGGTAAGAAACCACCCACTCCTCTTACTTTTTAATATCCTTGCAAACCAGCCATTCCACATCAGGAAGCGGAGTCCCCTCTGCCAAGCATCTCACTGTCTGCCCACCTGCAGAGCCATGGTGATCATCCACGAGGGCTGAGATCAGAGCTGGAACTGGGAAGGAGTCAGGTGTTAAATTTTAATATTTGTTAAAATATTTGTCAGTGCCTATAAAAAAACCAGCTTTAAATTTCAAAGCAGGACAGGTGTTGTGTGGTCAACACCTCAGCAAGAGCTACAGACACAGACTCAGCCAGGAGGCGCTTATCTCCTGTAGCACAGAGAGGATTCTAGGCTAGAGCAATGAGAAGGAAATGCTGCAGTTGTGCCACGTCTTCATGTAATGTTAAATGAGCTATCGTCCTACTGTCAGCTGGAATAACTTAGCTGGGCGGATGAAGTTTCTTTTTGGCTCAAGGCCAGCGCAGAAGTGAAAGCCAGGATCAGGCTAGAAAATCTCCAGAGACTAACACGCACGCACTCCTCCGCTCATGCTGGTTCATGCTTCTCATATATCCATATTCCAGGCAATGCCGTGTGTAAGTGGATCAAGTCTTTGCTGTGTGCTATGAGATCTGGTGGGCAGGGCTTTGGGGCTGCTTACCTTGTATTAGCAATGAGAAAGTGTATCTTTTAATCTCATCTTCATTTTCAGCAACCAAAGTATAGTATCCACTGTCTTCTTCCTTGGCTCGGATCAATTTTAAAATACTCTGAAACCTACAGAAATGGAAGTTTTTCTTTGTATATTTAAAGCAGGCATAAAAAATTATTTTAGTGCAACATGTAATCTGGGTATATTGTGATTATAGCATAGTGACACTTAGCATTTCTACCATGCCTTTAATGAAGTCATTTACTCAAATGGTAAACAGCTATCAACATCCTACTGAGAAAGAAGTGGTCTTAGTTACTTTCTACAAGGACCTGACAAAGGCCTGATTTTACCGGAAATAGCCGGAAATTGTTGGTATGGAGAAGGTTTAAGGGAGCAAGGAGGTTTCTTGCTCAGGAACCTTGAAGAGGTTGATGTTATGAAGGTAGCAAGAAGTAAATTAGGCATTGCCCTTTGGAATAGAAAACAAATAAACTATTTTTAAATGCCACCGAGGAAGCAGCAACGAACTGAGGGGTAAAGAGTGGGCAGGAGCAGTGTCCGGGTTTCTGGGTAAGGAACTCAATTCAGTATGGCAAAATAAGTGTCAGAAGGTTTTATACCTCGTTTCCTGGACTCTTCCTGAAGTAGTAACAATCTCCGTAAGATTTTCAATCAGAGTCACATTATCCTTCAACCAGTACATTTTTGGTGCTGGGTAAGCCTGCACATCAACAACAAAGTTTTTGACTTCATGCAGGTTGACAGCTTCCAGAGGGCTAAACTGAGGCTCCAGGTGAACAAAGCCTTTGTCTGTAATTGAAAAAGCCGAGTGTAAACAACACTATGCAATATTTTTCCAATGTGTTAATAATTTTGGACACCAAAATCAAACTATACCATGAACTGTAATGACTACTTTCTTATTTTCCTTAACCTCCTTGGTTGCATGCCGAGCAGTACATTCGTAATCCCCTGTGTCTTTCACTGATGCCTCAGGAATGGTCAAGGTGTAAACCAGCTTCTGTGATGGGACTTTGATATCATCGAGTTTTATCAGACCTTTTTCTTTCTGTAGTTTGGAGAAGGAAAAAAAAACCTTGCTTAAGTAACTGAGCTGAAAGCACATCAATGAGGATCTTTGATACCCCTGAAGTGAGAGCAAACATGTAAATCCTGTATGGCAGAAGACTTGTTTACTCAGTTAAGGATGCTTTTTGCAGCCACAATAGGAAAGCTGTGCCTATAACAATACACCATTTTGAGGGCAGGCACAGAAGGTTGAAGTTGAGAGCTCGTATTTTGTTCACAACAAACAAATATCTTTGAAATTTTGGGTAAGCAACTTGACAGAGCAATTCACTCCTTATGCTCTACCTTTTCCCCAGATGTAAGAGCCGCTTGAGACCCCTTTGTTCAGTGTCCATGAAGTAAGATGAATTTTCATCCCCTTCACCAGACAAAAAGTAACCACTTAATAGATGCTATATTCTGCCTCCTCTCAAAACAAGAAGAATTTATTGACGAGGAGAAAACTCCTGAGAGTAAAGGGATGGTGAAAATGACAGACCATGTTATCATGGGGGGGGCTGGTACAAAAATATACTGGGGCTAGTTTTGAAAGGTGATACTATGGTGATGTGTGAGATGGAAAACAAAACAAAACTTGCTCAAATCATTTTTCCTATTGGGTACTTCACTTACTTAAATAAAAGGTGGGGTTTGGAGTAACTACTAGGTACACTTCAATTACATCATTCCTTCAGCAACCAGACTTTTTATCATGGGATATTCTGAAATTGCCTGGGACTGAATACAAGTTTTCACTGCAAAAGGATGTTAAACCAGTTTGAAAAATTTCAGGGTTCTACAAAAGTTTTAAAGTTTTCTTACTAGATGTTTCTCATTAGTAAATTCAGTGACTGTAAGAACCATTTCTGTTTACATCTGCATAATGAAGAACAGTTAAGATTACAGGTTTGGTTCTTCATTGTCCTTTACTTTCCCCAAGAACCAGGATTTAAGAGACATGTTTTAGAGGTTCAGACCTTCAGCAGCAGAGCTCTACTCAGATGTTGAACACACCATTCTATTTTCACAACATTTCTTTTTTTGCAGCAGCAGCACAAGACCTGAGAAACAGCATTCCTTCCTCAGCCTTACCGCACCTTCTTCTCATGCTTTGCTTAGTTGCTAACAGTAAATTTACCTTTTGTGACTGACTTTCTTTTATGGTAACCTAAAATTAAAATAACTTACTTGTTTTTCTCTCCTCAGCTGTCCTCATTCAGATAAGAGAAGAATATTTTATAACCCCACTTGTTTACCTAATAAGTAATTACAAACATTGAGGAAAAAAAAAAGAGAGAGATATTTACCACTTTCCCAGGATAATTCCACTGTAAATTAACCACCTCATTGTCAAAGACCACACAAGTTACTACGATGGTCTCGCCTGTTTTGTAGACAGTTTTAAGAGCTTCAATTTCAACAGGCAACTGTGAAGTAGCTAAGAGAAGAGAGAGAGATCACATTTAGTTTTTAAAATATTGCAGTTTTCACATGGTGCAGTTTCAGAGGAAGACTTCCATTTCAGTTCCTCTACTGAGGAATCAACTTGAAAATTTAGTAAAGGTACTGCTGATCTATACTAATACAACTATTTGTATTTAAAGCAGGAACTACACAGGCATTGAGTTCAATCCCACAAAGAAATGATCCACAAATAAAATTTCAATTAGAGGTTCCTGTCTCAAATCCCCCTGTAAAAAGGCATTGGGTATAAAAGCAATTTCCCATTTTGCTAATCAGCGGCTGACTTTGAGAATTCCTTGACGGCCAGAAAAAACATTTTCAAAATAATTGAATCATTATATTTTTCAGGCTACCCTGAGTTCTATAGTTCAAAGCCACTGGAAAACACCAGCCTTTTAAGTTGTACTTCAGCAGACAGGATGAAAATTCATGACCTACAAAACATTTTTCTTGCAATAATTTTGGAGAGAAGATAAAGTTAGGGACACACTATTCTCATCAAAATTGTAAGTAAACTTGCAACTAAGTAACTGGCAGTACTGCCGGAGGAGCAAGGAGCTCATCGTTGGAGAAATATCTGATGATATTTCTCAGCATCTCACCACATGATGCTGGTGCTCTTACAGTTTGAATAAAGAACACAAACACTTTTTCTTTTAAATGAAGACAAATAAATACCTCTTATAATATAGATGAGGAAATCATCAGACTTGAACTCCACGCCTTTAACCATTGTTTTGCATGTGTACGAGCCGGCAGGAAAATTCCCTATGAAGCCTTGTTTGGTGTCATATAAAGCATACACAGACTTGTCTGAACTGTTAACTAAAGTCACTTGGGCATCTGGGTCACTCGTCCGACAAGGGATAACTGCAGGATCACCTTCTTCTACAAGGATGAACTGGTCTTCTGGTATAGAAGGAACAAAAGGCATGTCTGGGTCTGCAAAAAACAAGAGGCAATCTTACACTGTCTTGCTTGTAGCAAGTCCCTGTACAAGAATTGCATATCAATAACCCCTTATAGGTAATAAGTGAAACTTGCACTGTTCATTCTCCCAGTGTTTCAGATATTACAGGTAAGATTTGCTAATTTCATGTTGTATCTCATTTTAGCTACTTGATATGACAGGTAATGAAATATTTCCCCTAAGCACAAAAAAAAAAAAAAAAGGTAAGGGCTTAGGTTCCTTTGTGACAATTCAGGATGCAAAATGAAAAAGAAAAAAGATCCTTCCCCCAAAATGTTAAGTGTTATTAATCACAACTCACATGATTTTAAGTGAGATGTTTTTCCCCTTTTTTATTAGTAGCTGTCTCATAACCAAGCAGGGGGGGGAAATAAAAATAAAATACAAAATCCAAACACTTTCCAAGTTAAAAAAAAAAAAAGTAGAAGTCAGTTTCATGTTGTTTATGTTGAACACCACTAAAGCCATATTTCATCAAAAATAGTTCAAGGTACTTATCTTCATGTATTTCTAACATGTCCAACATTACACTTATGAGACATAGTTAATTATGGTCACAGCATGTGGTTTTCAAAACATGGTATTCAACTAAGAAAAAAAGCAAAGAAGTACCTGGTAGTTTTATTTCTTTTAAAGTCAACAAAATACATGCCAGCTTTCTTACCCAGCCAATCCAAAGTCTGAGTTTAAAACATAATTGCATAACATTATGCATAAAAAGCATAGCCCTCATATTGTCTCCATTCAGCCATTCAGAATAAACAAATAATCTCCGCTAGCCTGAAGCTTCTGTGCAAAGCTTTATAATAAAATTTAATAAATAGCAATCCAAATCCCTCCAACAATAGTCTTTCTGCTGCACTGGCAGGCTCTTTGTAGCAATATTCCAAACACAGCGCTCCGTCCCAAAAATGCTGCCAACTCCATGTATTCATTTTCCCACTGTAATTTAAAACAGAAACAAGATTCACCTAGTTTGGTTTTCTATGTGCTGTTAGTGAAAATAGGATATTGTGTGAAGTCCCAACATAATCCTCCCTGGCTAAAGCGGGTTGCTGCCACCCATTGCCCTCCTAATTCATTGCAGGAAAAACAATTGTTAAGACAAAGTTTATAGTGGAAACAGAGACATTCTCTATAATTTGAAGAAAAGGATATGTTTCTGCATTTATGACATCTTGATGGTAGCAAGTGGAAAAAATTACAGGGTGTCTCCGCCCTGCAAATCTGGTAGGCTGACATCTAGAGGCTTTCAAAAACCAAACCAAAAAGTCCTCTTGAAGAAATCTTCCATCTCTTGCCTTTATATTCCTCCACTGAGTGAGTTGCAAGACTGTTTAACATAAACATCTTATAGTAATTCGGTTAGATCTGCTTGGATATTGAGATGTATGTGCCAAAGCTGGCAGCCTCTGCTGAAACATCTTGCCTCAAGAAGGAGTGCAAGCACTTTACATTTGTTGTGGCAAATGGAGAGAAAGTCTTGGAAGAATCACTGTCCTTGAGTCACACACTGTCAACAGTAAAAACTTAATGCCACTGCAAAATAGCTTTTAAAACAAATCCTGTTATTGCTTACTGGTTTTTTGCCCTTCCAGAATCTTCTTTGTCATTGCAGACATCATCTCCTTCAGAACACGCTGCAGTTTTGCAGGATGATTTGCAATCTCTTCTTCTCTCTTTTGTTCCTTGTTCAAAATATGTACTGCAAATCCAGTGGCTTGATCTCTTCTGGCCCTGCAGTTGTGACCCTCACCCCTTGAAGCCCAGCCAATGCCGAAGAAACATCCAGACAGCGCTTTACAAAAGCAGTCAGTCATGGTTCAGCTTTTGGTGCCTATCTCAGCTATGACAATAAAGATTCTCATCCCATAGAGACTGTGGAAAGCCTCTAAGCAGATTTCCAGTCAGAACAAGGGAGTGGGAGGGCAAAGCTGGAAATAGGCACTTCCCAAAAGAAGGGATGCCATTTCTTCTGAGTCCAACAGTTTTCCACCACTAAGGAGAAATGCAACACTGGGCCTGGGAAGGCTGTGTTTGCCTTGAAAATTACAGGGCACTTCACAGTACCACCATGTGTTTAATCTTGTGTCAGACTAGCCAGAATGAACACTTCTTTCTCTTCCTTCTGACAGCCACTTCCAAAACATCTCCATTGCTTTACACTTCCCAGGCCTTGTCCACACATAAGCTTTTTCCAGTTCTCAGTTCAAGCCTAATTCAGGTTAAGAACAACATATGGCCTTCCTCATCTGGCAGCAGCTTTCATATCATACACAGCACAGGTTTGGTCAGTGCACGACCCAAAATACCTACCCAAGTGCCCCCTGAAAAGACTGACATTTCTGTTAATCCCCACCTGGGAGCCAGGCAAACCTGGAGGCTGGACACACTCTTACAGATGAGCTGGTCTGGCCACTAATGTCTGCTCTCCAGCCCCTGTGGTCAGAAGACCTCAACTTTAAAGTTCTGAGTTCATCACTCTTCTTGAGAACTAAAACTCTTTATCAGAACAGAAAGAAAGAAGAACATATCCATAGATTTACAGGGGCTGGTCTCGATATACACATGAGGAAATGGCCCTGGGGTTCTCTTCCTCAGACAGTAAATTGCCACCAGCAACACACCTCTTCTGAACACCCATGGTTCACCTCTCCCACCCAAAGCCCCAGGTAGAGCTGTGGCATCCCCCACTTACCAGGCACATAGATGTAGATGTCCTTCCCTTCCACTTCCCCATCCTCCACTTGTGTGTGGTTATAATAGCAGACATACAAGCCCGTGTGAGCGGCCGAGGCATTTCCTACTTCAAGCACTGTCACGAAGAGGCCACTGTTGTTTTCTTCATGTCTAATGTCTATCCTGTGGTTTCCCTCGGTCACTGGGTACTGCCAGCTCACTTCACTGTCTCCAGAGCATTTGAGTGTGAAATTGGAGTACAGCTGTACCACCATTTCATTCCTATTGGGAACAATAGTTGGCAGAGGAAGCTGGCAAAATGTTAAGAATGGTCCTGCAAAAAGACACAAATAAATATAATGTGAATACACAAAACAAACTCAGCACAGGGATGTGAAAGGAAGCAGAGAGGATCCAGAGCAGCTTTCTTTTCTGACTATTTCAGACCTGCTGATGTCCCAGGAAATTTGCTCTTGTTAAAAGCCAAAGCTTTGCCCGAGGAATAGCAAATGGCTTTCCTCTGAAATGTTAAGTGTTTGCTTGCTGACTTCTGTTTGTCAAATCAAGAGGTGAAAGACAGACAGAGGTGAAGTTAGAGATAGCTCCCAATCCACACCACAACTTTCCAGCCCCAAAGGTGAACACAGCTCTACTGCAGACCAATGAATTCCACATCCTGGCTGCTGGGTCACAGGCATCTCACATCTCCTTACAGCCATGGTCAGGAATCCAGCAGTCCTGTCAGCCTTCAAGTAAGCTCGCAGCTGAAATTTGGAAACCACTTTCCAAGACTAAAACCTGCATTTTACATCTGACTTCAATTTCTGCAAAGGGCCAGAGCAGGAGCTTGTACATCAGGTCTACCTCTAGCCAAAATGTACAGAAGGCTTGTAGCCAACTAAAACTGCAATTCACTGAACTAGAAGTTGTATATGGCACTGGTTTTCAGATGCAATCTCCAGTTACAGGCTCGGATTTGCAAGGCTAGGTAATTTGCAGGTGGGTTGGTGCAGGTCCAGCTCTCAGAAGGCAAATTGGTGGATCCAAACCCTACAAAATGAGGAACTTGCCAAGGAAATACGTTTGTGGTTTCAGTCTACCAAATGACCTATATAATAAACAAGCACCTAGGCCCACTGAGTCAAATTGGCACACTCTGCAACAAACCGGCACCAGGGACCCAGACTGTCTTTGAAATAATTTTCCACTCCTGCTCAGAGTTACCTTGCTCTAGAGGCCCTTTCTATATTTGGCACCCTGTGGCAAAGCCTGCCCTGCCCTCCCACGGCCATTAGCTCAGCAGATGTTAGGAGGCCGGGCCGGCAGCCGCGGCGGGTGCGGTGCGGCGTGGGAGGGTGCGGGGAGCCCACACAGGCGGCACGGCCCGCACGGCTCTGCTGGAGAGCGCCCGGAGGGGTGGGCGAGCACTGCTCACTTTCCCTGCACCCTCAGACAGCTCGGGTAGGAGGTTATAGCAGCACAGCAGAGCCTAAGAGGCCTATATGGGCCAGTGAAAGTACTGCCTTCTCACTACGTCTTGCCATAGCCCACCAGAGGGAAAAGCAGAAAAACCAGGTCTGTGACCAGCTGGCAACCATGTGGCAATTGTTATTTTGGGCAGAATGAGAGCGAATTTAAATACGGATTTATGAAGGATTAGGGGTGGAGAGGCTTAGATGACTGAGGAACATTACCTGTGAGAAAACATCCCAGGATCAGGAACGTCTGTGGGGAAGTAGCCATAGCTACCAACAGCTGAAACAGAAAGGAGAAGGCGAGAGAGAGACAGTTAGTGGACAGACAACTGCGTAAGACTTAGGAGGACCCCTCTTCTACAGTGCCCAAGTGCAGCTTCCCATCACTCCTCATGGTGCCACAAAGAGGAATGGCTCAGGGTCCCCAGTTCACAGCCACAGCCCCATGAGACTCATGCCACCCACTGCTACGAGGTGCATGTGGCCACAGACGGATCACAGGCAGATGAGGCACCATGACACCTTCTCTCCACTGGCAGTGTAAAGAGCCAAGTGCTGGTGTAAGGAACCAAGTCCTGGTGCATCCCCTTTCCAATAGCAGGCGGCTCTGCTCCCACTGCAGCCTCTGGGACTGAGCCCACAGAAACGCCCCTGCACAGAAGCAGCACCCTCGCAAGCGTCAGTGAAGATGAACCATCTTCATGCAATAAGTTATGACCTTTCAGCTGCAAGCAGCTTTTATGGGAGAAAAAGTACATTTTAAAGCTACTCCTATTACAAATAGTACAACCCTGAGTGATATTTTTGTTTTGCCATTGTACACATGTGTATATATAGCTTACAGAATACAATGTAATACAATAGTGCTTATTTCTTATTTAGCAAGAATTCCCTTGATCGAGAGACATGCTATTTAAAACACATGCTGAAATTTTCTAATGAAATAAATCCATGACAGACTGTAGGCCAGCAGTGCCATTCATAGAGCATCTATTCTCCCCAACAGTGCAGAGAGTCATAGATCACATGCAATTATTTCAGCTTTCAAACATATAATCCTAAAGCATCTGTCATAGAGGCAACAATAGCAATCAGCGTCTATGTAATTTTTGTGCCATGTAATGACATTTCTACATAAAACCCTCAAGTGGCATGCTAGGTAATTTCTAAAGGAGAAGATCCTGCAATCCCAGCTCCCATTGAAACCAACTGATGCTTTGTTGGTGACTTCTGACAGCAATTGAATTTGACCCAAATCCAATAGTGATTAAAAAAACACTGCACAGAAGAGCCCCTAATTTGAAACACTGACCACGGAGTAAAATAAAGGATTATGTGCCAAGACAGGGACTACTTTTCAAAGGTTCAGGAGAGTTTTTATTCATCCTCTGATATTCAGTTCCTGATGCTGAGATAGGAAAGCACGTAGCTGCATTTACAATTATTACAACTGTGGCAGTGCCATATGGGAACTAAATGCTTTCAACATGCCAAGGACTGTTTCTGATCTAGTCCTGCTTTCCTTCTGCAATGGGTGGAGCAGACAGCACCCCTTTGCAGAACAAAAGAATTTTATATTCAAACATAAAGGTCTCAGAATCAGGATTAGAAGACTATCTGCCTCAAAAACATGTATAAACTCCTTCAGAAATTCAGCTAGCAATGTTCCAGCAGAGACAAGGCATCTTGCCTGATTCTTCAATTAGCAATAATTGCCATGTGTTTATGTATCTGTCTCCCATTGATAACATACTCTTGGATATCAAATAGTTCCCTCAGTTTCAGCCTCTTTACTAATTTTTATCATATTTATACCCTGCATTTTTTTCTAATAAAGCAACTCTCTGTAACTCCTGAAAGACTTACCATGGTCTGCTTTATTGATCTGACTCCTAATCTTCCAAGATCCACAAGACAGTGTTACCCATTTCTGCCAAGTTCCCTCCCTTTCCTGAAAAGACAATTCTCTCCTCGTCTTGTATTGTTTTGCTGGACTATTTAGTGCAAGGGATGCAGCATAGGAGGAGAAAAAACAAAGCAAGTTCATCTCCTGCACACCAAAAGCTCTGCTGAAGTGGACTTGGGTTATTGCAGAGCTATGTGCATACGTGAGGACTGAAGCCAAATGATGTAAATACGGGTGATGGCATTTCAAAAGTTCTGCTTTGAACTTGCTGTCTTGGTTGGGCTGACACTGAAATCAATGAACGTCTCAATGTAGCATTGCCGGTTAAAAACACAAGGACTTAACTAAATTTGCTTTCTCCACCTGGCTCCTCTTTCACAACCCAGAGCTTTGATCTTTTCTCAAGGACCCGTTAATCTCATCAAGACCCAGAGCAACACTTCTTCACTGTGAAAGACAGAATAATGGACTAAGGATTCACTATCACTCGTATCCAAAACCTGTTTGAACCGAATATGTAGTTACATTACACATCTGACTTAAGAATGGTGGTGCCATCACCAGCATATCCTCACACATCCAAGCCGGACTCAAGGTTTAACACAGGCACCATTTCACACTTATGGGCAAGAGAGTTTGCTCATTCCCACAACACCAAGCAGGTACACCTCCCCTGGTTTTCTTTATTTACAGTCACATACACCTTTTTATGCACCTTTTTAGCTCCTTTACCTTCCTTATGGCAGACCAATTGTCTTTGTCCCCAGCTAGCCAAATCTCAGCCATGGATAAATACATCAGGTTCAGTTCCTAACAGTGGTCTATCAGTCCATAACTTGGTGTAGCCTTGCTGAAACCAGTTGGTTTATGCAAGCTGAAACCCAGTACTAACATGACGCATACAGTGGGAGTTTGAGCCAACCTTAATTTCTTGCATACTTAGGACATCTCTAGCTAAAACAGAAACATGGGTATGTATAGTAAAAGCTAGGTAATACCCTGGCGGATTTGCCAGACTCTTTGCAGGAGTTTGCCCCGGGTTGAACAGTCATTGAATTTACATGGATTTTGAAAGGTTCTGACTGAAATTCTGGTATCTCTCTTGTGCACTTTAGCGGTTAAAAAAAACCCAAAAAAATCAGAAAACTAATTTTGAAGAACTGTTATCAGTCAGGAGTCAACTTTCCAAACGCTAACTGCCAAGCAGTGGCCTCCTATAAAGAAAGGTCTCATTGACTGTGCCACAAAAGACAAGGTGTGCCACAAAAATCAATGTCCAGAAACTCAGTGGAAATACATGTTTAGAAAATTATTATATTCCTAGGCGAGTGCTCTATGCGACCTAAAGAGAAAGTGCGGAGGCGGACCGAGAAGAACCAAAGGTACATGTTATTTTCATACTGCTGTGAATCGACCGGAGACCTCGAAATTTCAAGACAGAAAACCAGCCCATGTCCCGGAGCGCCGGAGACTGCGGGGCTGATTTCCTGCCAGCCAGCCGGCCGCTGCAGCTCGCAGTCGCGGCCACAGGATGGCAATGTTGATCCACATTGCCGAGCCACACTCTTATCCTGCAAAGGGCGACGCCAGACTCCAACACAGCCGCCTAAACTGGGTCTCCCGGATCAACTTAAAATTCAAAATTCCTACTTTTTTAATTTCATGTGATCAACAAAACAAAACAAAAAGCAAAAAAACCCACAAACAAACTAAACCCCAAAACCCTAAACAAACAAACAAAGGAAAAGGAAAAAAAAATAAAACCCCCACACCAACCCAGGTCCCATTTTCGCAGTATTTACTTAAGTGATAGGACAGTCTTTGGATTGTAAATCTTGGCACGTAATGATATTATTATCCTTGTTATGAGAGGGCTGGGTAATTTCAGTCATGATTTTGTCAGAGTGGCAGTCTGTCCTTCTGGGAAAGCTGATCTTTTTCAGGAAGAGCTAAGGCCAGCCCAAGAAAAGACATTTCTTTCTTGTGGTATACGTCACCAGATGAATGTAAATGTTCAGACAGGACCTTCTGAAACATTTCTTGGTTCTCAGCTCCTGAACTACAAACTCAACTCTCCACAAGAGTAGTGCTGCCCTGCAGCACTAACATGTGGCTCTGATGGTTTTGCTGGGGAAAGGCTCAAAGCTCTTCAATAAAAAAGACTGCCATAAATATTCTCCCAAAATGAGGCTTGTTCCATGTCATTTAACAAATATTTGAATCCAGCATAGGCTGTAGTTAGAAAAACTATGCATCAAGAAAAGCCCAAGGAATAACCATGCATCAGAGATAGACCAGTGCTGGACTCCTGCTGAGTACTTTGGACACACAGTGAGGCTGCCTCCCAAGAGCCTTCTAGTCTGTCCCAATTCTTCAGCCTAACCCTCCAGGACAGAGTCCCTCAGCCTAGGAGCTAAAGGTGGTGGGGGAATTGCAAAGCTTGAATTTTCCCACTTGATCCAAGGAGGGTTTTCCAGACTATCCCAGAAAACAGGGGGGAAAAAAAGAAGAAAACAAAATATCCCAAACAAACAACAAAACAGCTGGCACTTCCAAGTAATACAACTTCCTTAGGTTCTCAGAATCAAGTCAAAGAACACCTCAGATCCCAACTCAAGTGCTGAGAAGCATTGTGTGGAAAAAAATATCCGTCTCTGTTGACCACAAAAACTAGGAAGCCTAGCTATTGCAAACTTTTCCCTTGGGTGCCCATGCAAAGCTTTATAGGTTTGAAACAGATGAGTCAAGCAGGAGAGCAAGGCAAGAGGGAGAGAAAGGATCGCTTGCTTTCTCGTTTTTTTTTTTTAATTATCAGCAATTCTCGCCACCATCAGGAAAAAATAACCTCTCAGAAGTCATTTCTTTGTCTTTAGGTCTTCAAAGGGAAAAAAGGAAACATCTTCTATTAAAAATTTTAGAGTTCACGTGCAAAAGTAGGTACCATTGTAGTCCTGATGAAATAAAGAAGCAAGCAAGGCAAGGATTATGTAAAGCTATACATTTCAGCCTCCTTTTTAGACCAACTGGTATAGCTGGAAATAATCTGCAAGGTCTGGGCTATGAAAGACTTTCTGTCTATATATACTTTACTTCAATCCTTGCCCAGTGCTGTAGTACAGAAGAGAGGTATTTTATTAAAATATTTATTACTTCCTGCTTTCTTGAAACTTAATACCTATGTATTACCCTTAGAGCCACATGAAGATTTCCCATACATCAACAAACTAGTAACAGCAAAGATGGCCCCAGTACCCAATGGCAGCTGGACTGGCACACCTCCTGCCCCTCAGTGCCTGGAGAGGAGTACCAGAACAAGGGACCTCATTTAAAAGCAGCAGAAAAGTGCCTGCAGGCTGAGAGAGCTGGTTTGCTTGTGGACTCCTAAATCCCAGTGTTCTGTGAGGTCTCATTTTCTGCAAACTTTTTTTCCCCAAGCTTTGAGGTTGGCTAAACCGCTGTTTAGCTGGGGGCCGTTCTAAAATACTCATTGTTAACTAGAAGCTAAACCCCAAGTCCCTTGCTGGGAGATCTTTCCCTAGCGTTTCTACACACAGAGTTAAAAGTAGGATCTCCACAGCTCAGATTTTGATGAGACGATGACAGAGGGATCTTTGATGCCTGTCTCCTTGCTTTGATCCTGTGTCTTGTCCCATCTAAGGACACGGAACTTAGTCAGCCGAGCTGGGACTCCAGCTGGGCTCTGCATCGGCCCTGGGAGATGCCGAGAACATAACCATCGAGCCATCGAGCTTCCCCCGGTGCGTCCCGTCGGGGAGGCAGCGGCCGCCTGCAGCCAGTCGGGACCGCGGTGTGGATGGCGGTGGGAAGTTCCCTTCACACTCTCCAGTCCCCATCAGGCTGCAGGAGCTTGACAGACCCTGCCACCATCTCCCGTGGGGAGCCCGGGCGGCAGCCCCCGGGGACACGGACGCTGCCGCGGTTCCCCCGCGGTCCGCCCACTCTCGGCGCGCCCGACGGCTGGAGCCGCTGCAGATCAAAGGCTGCCCGGGACGCCGAGCAAACCCAGCAGAGATGGCAGCTTCCAGCCACTCTACTGTTTGTCTGGGAAACAATAGGAAAGCCTTTGCCAAGCTGGAGAGACGACTTTTTTTTCTTAATGCGAGGTAGCCGGGAAAAAGCGGGGTAAGGGAGACCTGAGAGCAGAGACGTGTTTCCTTATGGAGCTGGACCTAGGACCTGACGCTTCTCCATCCGTCTCCGTCAGGCGAAGCCCCAGGGCTCTGGGTCTGGAGAGGGCGGGGGTCCCGGCGGGGGACAGAAGTTGCGCCCCGCCTGGGAGCTGCGGGACCAGGAGGGCGCGGTGCGCCCGCAGCCCCGGGAAGGGGTTCGTGAGTTCCCATAAGGGCTGAGGCGATGCGCTGCCCTCTCGGGGCATGCAGACTTAGTCCCCGAAGGAGCGCTAGGGAGCTCGAACATCGGCAAGAGACGCGCCGAAAATACCGTCGAGGGGCGCTGGAAAGGTGCCCCCGGCACCGGTGGGAGCCAGGGCATCGCTCCCGCCTCTGGTCCGCGGCCGCCTCCCCGACGGGGTGCAGACGAGCCTCAGGGACTGGCGGCTGTGCCCTGGGACTGCTGCTTCCTTGCTAGATCCGTCGCTGCTGGCTCCAGGAAAAGCTGTCCAAGTCCTGTTCTCTGGAACGGTTCCTGAGCTATGGGATCCGCGTCCAAAAATGTTGAGCAATGCCGCGGACAGCCAAAAAAGCCATTTCCTACTTGCTCCTAGGACTTTTCCAGGGGACTCCAGCCTGGCAGAGGCTGGCAAGTTTGCAGCTCCGCGCTTGACAAAATCCAAAAGGTGGCCGCGAAGACTTTGCCTTTCCCGGGTAGGCAGCAGTGGGGTCCAGCAGTCCGGCAGGGCAAACGACATTGCCGTTGAGAGAGGGGCTGCAGGCTAGAAAGGCTCNNNAAAAAAAACGGGGCGCGCGGGGATGGAGATCGGGTCACCTTTCGGGGGTTGTGTGCGTGCCTCTGCTCGGGATCTCGGAGCATTTTAGGCTACCGGGTCAGGGGGAGCGAGGTGAGAAAGGGGATCTAAGGGAGGGAAGGTGGTGAAAAGCATAGGGTGGGGGAAGGGACGGGAGAGCAGCGAGGTGAGGGGAGCGAGACATGCGAACAGAGAGGGAGCCGCTTACTTGGTCGGTGTGCGTCCCCGCTTTCTCCCCCGGGGCGGGCACCGCCGCTGCCCGCGGAGCCCCGGCGGGGCGC
>VXBU01001741.1:1349258-1379685 GCA_013400315.1 Bombycilla garrulus
AAGGAGAAAAAGAAAAAAAAAAAAAAAAAAGAAAAAAGAAAAAAAAAAGAAAGGAAAAAAAACCCTATAAGGAACTCCCCCAAACAAACAAATTAAGAAAAGCTAATAAAATAAACGAGGGAAAAAAACGCGGGAGAAAAGATGCGAAAAAGAAAAAGGTGGGGAAAATGCCTCGCACCTCTTACCTTCTCCTTTACAATCCGCAGCCCCAATCCTGCAGATTGTAAAACATCCAAAATATGTCCACGTCTTTTGTGACTTTCCCTGCTCAGCCGCGCTCCTTTCCTCCCGCTCGCCCTCCCTCCCGATCCGACTGTAATGGTCTCACAAACCGCGTCCCGTAATTGATTCAATGTTATAGACCATCCTTCCAAAACTAATCATTTGCTTTAAGTAAATAGCTGTCAGGAAATGAAGCCCCCCTCAGGCCCCTTCAGAATAAGAGCTGCTGGCTCGCCCGGCGCCCCCAGCCCCGCGGCCGGAGGCGGGCGGGCCGGCGGGAGGCTCTTACGCAGGCAGAGGGGCCAGTCTCAGCCTCCAGATTTCGGCAGCCTTGCAGGGGAGGGGGAGGTTGGCCATATGGCAGGGGCGAGGGGGAGGAAAGGGGGAACCGGGGAGTTTTGCACTGCAGGGGGGGAAAAAAGAGGAAAAAAAAAATAAGACCCAAAAACTTTCATAAAACTCAGAGTGCTCCCAAATTTCATGAATGAGCCTTCCCTCCTCAGACCCTCCAGGATGGTAGGTCGGGCGCCGGGCTCGATGTCCACGATTACAGTGTGAGTTTACGGATGGGGAGTTTGATTTGGAAACGAATTCGCGGCTTCCTCGTGTCCTTTGTACACTACTGGGCTCGGGTTTGGGCTAGAAAGCTGGAGGAACGGCCGTGAGCCAGCCAGGACCGGGAGGCACAGAGAGACAGGGGGAGAGACGAATCACTAACATTTATGAATGAAAGACACAACGAAAGGTAACCTTCGCCGGGAGTCAGCCACCCCAAAGCCCGCAGCTCCGACAGGACCGAGAACACTCTTCTCTTCGTCTCCGCCTTCGCTTTGCCCAGCTCAAACAGACCCCAGTAATAACCAAACCAGGGACACGACAAGGGCCGGAGGTGCCGGCGGAGGCGCGGGCAGCGCACGTCCGAGCCCGTCCTGCGGGAACACGCTTCAGACGGAGCTTTGATCCCCGCCGGGGAACCAGCACCGGCTATCTCTGCTTTGTTGGCCGTCGCTATCACTGGCGATAAGGGATGGCCGAGGGAGCTGCCTTCGCCGCCCTTCTGCTGCAGGCTTCATGCGGAGCGAGGCGAGAGGGGCCGGCCGGGTGCGGCGATGCTGCGGCCGCAGGAGAGGGGGCAGTGCAGCCCCAGGAACGGGACGGAGCAGAGCGGGTCCCTGCCCGCCGCCTGCCTTCTGGGCAGCTGCGTGCCGGGGCTTCTCCCGTTTCCTTCCCTCCCCAGTCCAGCTCCACCACCACCCGCACCTCTTTCTCCCATTTAGTATTGAAAAACTGTTGTTCTCGAGGTCGAGAGACAGGACCAGTGGATTTTCTCTTTAGTAAGCGAGGGAGAGTTAAGCCTCTGAAACGAAGATGCCTCGAAGAGCGCAGAGGCAGAAAGGAGAAGCAGCTCCCAAGGACGCGCTCTCAGGCTGGGGGGTACCCCTGCCGGGGCCCTCAGGGCTCCCGGCGGCGCTCCCGGCCCTTTGCACGCCCTCCACTAGTGCATCCTCGGCTCGGGTGAGTGCACAACCCCGCTATTGCTTCCACATGTTCCTCCAGGAAATCATCGGAGTCAGATCTATGAGCAGCCCCTGGTCGGAATGCTAACAGGATACCGTAATGCTCGTGAATAAACAACAGGCTACCAGTGAGTCAAAAAAGCGTGGAGGAAAAGAAAGGAAAAAAAAATAAAAAAGAAAAAAAAGCCAAACCAACCAAACAAACAACACGGGAGGAAAAATAAAAAAAAAAAACCACACCACACCCTGGAACTCTCCATCTGAGAGGGCGAGCGCACTCAGCATCCTGAACCCCTTAATTTGTGGAGGGAAATGCTTTATCCTGACTTGGATCAGAGCTGCGAGCTCTCTCAAATTTAAGCCACTCAAAGATGAGCGTCAACTGCCTATGTGCCGGGAGGATCCTGCAGAGCTCGGGCCGCGATGTACCGGCGTGAGCGTATCTAGTTTAACGTGCAGGGTAATTCCTGGCGAAATACCATCAGGATGGGATGTAATGCGGGAGTTGCTCTTTCGAAAATAAAGGAGCAAAAGGAAAGGGGAGGAGGCGCCTTCTGGTTGCAATTACCTGCCTCATTTGAATAATGCTTTTGTCATGATCATTATCGAGAGGTCGTTAAAGGCTTCCACGTGGGATCTCACAAGACCCAGAGAAAAATAAAAATTGCAAACTGGAGCACTGGCAAGGCTGCCAGCTAGGCCAGTCTGGCTCTTCGGGCGGGGGCCCGACGGCTCGGTGGAGACAGGGACGGAGATGTCCCGTCGCCCAGGGACCCTTCTGGGGAGCACTTTCCCCGACGTAGCTTTCCCTTCCCCACATGAAGGGCCCCGCCGCGCCGTCCCCACGGCCGCCCCCTGAGGAGCTCTGCCCGCTCTGCTCGCCGATCCCCCTCCGCAGCGCCGGCGCTGCCTATGGTCGGTCCCGCGCAGAGGAAGTGGTAGTGAAAATAAACCCTCCGCGACGGCTGTTGAGCTCTGCCTCCCGCCCCGTGTGTTGCAGGGGGTCCCGTCCAGGGAGGCGAGGGGGACGTGGGGTTAGCGAGAGGACAGGCTGGGGGTGGGGGAATTTTTTACCTCTCCTCTTCCCTGTCCTCCCGCCTTCCCTGAAGGGCTGGAGCATAAAGCATCCCGTTAGCGTGTGTTTATGTGGTAACAGATGGAAGCTGCACGTCTCGAACTAAGTGCGGCGCCCGGGCTAGAGCCGCTCTCGCCTGTTTATGCTCCCAACCTGCCCCCCCGGGGTGGGCGGGGGTGTGTGTCCCCCTCCCCGGGCCAGCGGCGCCGGCAGAGTCCGGGCAGCGGGAGCACCGACGGCTCGGGTTATTGCGGGGCGGCTCTCGCCACTCTCAGACGCTTCCGGGGGGCTGGGAGCCTTCCAGGCCCCTTTTCCCCCTCACCCGCTCAACATCCTTCTCCCTGGGGAAATCACAATTTGTTTCAAGTAATAAATCCTTTCCTGCGGCTCTCTCCCAAGGGTGAGCTGGGGAGCAGTTAACTGGATAAGCCTATTGAACAACCTAATAGGTGGCTTGTGTGGCCACCGGCGGGACTGGGCAGGCGAGAGCGGGTGCCCCGGCCCGGGTTCCGCGGGAACCCCCGCTGAGGGGCCGCAGGCTTTTGGCTGGATGGGAAGGCAGGTCTGGGTTTAATTATCGTTAGCCACGTTCAGCGATGCACGGAGCAGTAGTCACCCTTTTTATCTTTTAGAGCAGGAACCTCTACGTGAAGAGCAGCTACAGCCTGGAGCAGAGACCCCTCAGACCCCTGAGAGAGGGAGAAAGCAGAGCAGCCTTACATCTGTGTTCACATCCATCGCCTAGGGAGGGGAATACAGCGGGGAGGGCTGCCTCACTAGGAAGGAGAGCTAAGCAGGGGCCCGCCAAGGGCCCTCGCACCTCTATAAAATATGTTCTGGCGGCGGGAGGGTTATGTGCGCATTTTACACTCCTATCAGATTTTTAGACTTTTATTTCTTTCCATCTTTCCACAAGTACAGATTCACTTATTTTGTTTGTTCAATAGAATTTGGCTCTGAATAGCAGGGATCCCGTGTCACTGGGAGGACAGGCAGCTAGACAAAAGAAATTAACTTTGCTCAGCCTGCCCGCCCTAGCCTTTATTTTTATTCCCCACATGGCTGTTTGAGGTAGCTCCCCGTACCCGTCATTTTCCTTCCCCATGCCCGTCGCTTTCCCATCGAGGCCGCTGCTGCTACGGCGTCGTAGCAGTTTTGCTTTCATTGTTGCGTTTGGCTCTTGACATTAAAAGATGCCAAAACAGCCGTGGAAGCCTTATTCTTTGAAAAACAGACCTTGTTTTTCCGTTTGCTCCCGCCCTGACTTTTTTGACTGCGACAGAATAAACAGCCTGCTCTGGTCCAGAAGCGGGCTGAACGCAGTTCAGGGGCCAGGCAAAGCAAGGGGAAAAGGGGTTGTTACCCGCCTGGCCCTTCGCCGCCGCCAGGCTCCGCGCTCCGCTCCGACCGCCGGGCCGACGGGCGGGAACGGGGGGAGGCAGCGCCGCCGGGTGCGGGGCCTCCGCGGTGCCTTCGCCGCCGGCCGAGGCCGCCCGGGCAGTGCCACCGCCGCCCGCGACACTAGAGGGCAGCGGAGCCCGCGGGAGCAGCCGGCCCAGCCCGGCAGGGCACCGCGCCTCGCCAGCCGCTGCCGCCTCTGCGCCTCGTTAGCGACCGGCCGGCTCTGGAGAATATGGCCAAGAGGGGCCGCCCCGCGAATCTAATGGCTCCAGCCCTGTAGGTACAGCCCCGCAGGTCCAGCCCGGGCCGGGCTCAGCAGCTCGGGGGATGTGGCATGTTGCAAGTAAAGCAGAGAGATAAATTCCTCCCATGCCACAAATGAAAAGTTTTCCCTCTGAAATCAAAGGATAGTCTGCTGATTCAGCCCAGGTTTGACTTCGGTTCATAACTCCCGAGACCATTATCTCTGCCTTTGTTCTTTCGAGCTGCAGCAATTAATGGATTACAGCAGGACAAAACCGCAGCCAGACCGAGCTGCTTTCGTTCTGCAGCTATTTAGTACTAGTACCAGCTTTGCTCCCCTCGGGCTACTGTGCTTGGGAACCCAGCCCTGAGTTCTGCACGGGGGAGCTGGATGGTGTGTCGTAGTCACGGTCACCGTGACACGGCGGGCATGTGCCAACATCTGTGTCAGCGTCTGTCCCCACAAATGCCTGGGCTGATCACAGCCACCATACGTTCCTTCCGTGGGCACAGAAGAGCCAAGGTAGGCTGAACATCCCAAAAGTCTCAGACTCAGGAGAGAAACATCTGTTTACTGAGTATCCGGAACCGCCCATGCTCCAGGCAAGGGATGTCATTTTTCAGCTTCATCTCGCAACAGGTTTTCTTCTCACGCTTAGCGATTAACACACACCTTTGGGGTGATTTGCTGTGGAATTACTGGAGCTACAGCCAAGGTTTGTGAATTGTAATTAGGTTTCTGAAAGGATCTCTCTCCTCGCCGGATCTTTCATGCTCCAAAATACCCCTGCAAACAAAACATTGTCCCTCTATTTCTGTGGTACAGACTGTTTCTGAACATGGATCTTTCTTATCCTAAGGATTAAGAAGATGGAAAGCCATTAATGCTTCCTAAGAGCTTGCAGAATTGGGTTTTGTGTGGTGCCACCACTGGGAGTTGCAAGAATCAGCATCCATATTGTCACAGTCAGCAAAAAGCTCCAAACCTGGAAAAGAATGTAGCCATTCCTCTTAGTCATTGAATTTGTTCATTCATTTTACTCATATTTACCAACATTATGCAGGAGGAATGTCACCAGGAGGCATGAATCATGCTGCCATTCTTCTTGCAGCTCTGTGTGTCTCCTGTACTCAAGGTTCTATGACCCTAATCAGTGATGGAAGAAATCGAGCAGGCGCCAATCACACCACAAGCCTTTCCAAGGAATGGCCAATGCCCATGTCCTCATTTTTCTTTCATTAGTTCAGAGACAAGAGAGACTGAAACACTGAAATGTCAGGGTGTCAGGGGACACTGTTGCTTTCTTTTTTTTGTTCCCTTCTCCAAAAGACTATTTGGCCTTTTTCTCTGAGATCACCTTGTTCTAATCTGTACATCATCTCATTCTGCAGGGAGCACTTTCTGCCTCAGTTACATGATCATTTGCTTGTTTGTTGTGGATCCTTTAGATAGCTCAGTTATCTAAAGGATTGTCTATCTTACTCCTCTTGAGTAAGGTGGTTGTGGAGAGAGAAATGAGAGAGTAAGATGAGAGGAAAATGCAGGCAAAAGTTCCTGTAGCCCTGCATGTGAAGCTACAGTTCAGGCTTTGACAGGAAAGCTCTGACGTGGCTCAAGAACAGAGAATACAGGAGCATTTAGTTACATTATGATCCTTAGACTGGTGGCTTTTTTAGTCAGATATTTTGTTTTTTAATCTAAATTATCTTTTGAGAAAGAATCTAATGTGGAAACTGGGCGAGATTCTGCTTTGTGTAAACCTGATGTAACTCTAACTTCAAGGGAAATACTTCAGATTGAATCTGGTATAATTAAGATTAAAAATTGGCTCTGGAAGTCTTTACTTTGGCAATAAAGTTAGAGAAGTTCTGAAAAGAAAAATAATTAAAACCAGGACTTTATTTCAGTGCTCTTTTAAATAACATATGCTATAGACGCTTTGAAGGCATTTGTTCTCTATGACAGCAGTATTTTAAAACTTTCACTTGGGTTCCACTAACCAATTTAACCCTTGACAACCAACTGTGCTTAAAATGTAATGTACAGAAACTTCTAATTTTGTAGGACACTGTCCAAAGAAAAAACAAATTCCATTAAAATGATGCTATTGCTGCTGTGGCAGTTGCAAGCTTCTGCTTGCTGGTGAAGTCATGAATTTCACTTGTGTTGCTCTAGCCACAACATAAGCACTGAAATAATTCTGAATTTATACCTTAATCAACTTTTTTTTTTTTTCATGGTGCAAACCTTGCTATCTGACTGCTAAACTCAACACATTGAGAAGGAGCAATTGTCAAGTTCCTTAGTATCCCTGGAAAGCAAGCTCTGCAAAGAGTTCCTAGGGGAACACTGAAATACTGTAAATTACTACACAATTTTCTGTAAGAAAACAAATTGTCATTTAACAGTTTTTTGTCCACTACCACTGTATTTGTTAGGCCCATGCCCATCATAGAAAATATGTCACCTTAATTTGATTGCAATTGGTGAGAAGATGCTGATCAATTTTTTTAGGTCTGGCTTTCAGCCCCAATGAAATCACAAGAACATTTGTCATTCTCTTGACTGACCTCAGAGTTTCATCATGGATTAATCAGATCTCTCTTTAGGGTGTATAGGAAAAGAAGGGGTGAAGGGGAAAGAGTAATTTTTCTTTGATTGCTTGTGGCGTATGAAGAATATGTATTTGGAAAATGTATTTTGCTATTTTTAAGTGGGATTGGCATGTAGGAGGAGTCAAGTCTATTTTGTTATTTCAAAATTACATGCGTATCAAGTCTTGTCAGCCTTCTTTTTTTGGTAGACAACTCCTTGCTGAACAAAGACATAAGACATCATGGTGAAGCTGACTCTTCCACAGGGCAATCTTTTAATCTCTGTGTTGAGCACGTTTGTAGAATTAAGAAGTACCAAGACACACATCACACCTTCTGTTGCAATGAGCTCATCCATCATCCTTTCTCTGCCCTGCATGAGTGCCTTGGGAGGTTGCAGGAAGCAAACACAGGAGGAGAACCCAGACTGCAGCTTTGAAAGTTTTTTGCTTCCTGCAAGAGCCAGGAAGATGAAGCCCATTCTGATTTTACACATTTGAGATTTCTTTCAGAGAAAGGCATTTGTGGGGCAATCCCTCACAAATCTGGCCCCTATTTCCATCCATGTTTTGCTTCCTTTGTTCCTCATCAACAGGCCAAGTGCTGAAGAAACAGCAGTAAGGATACAAAAAATGCGCAATTCAGTTCTCTTTGTCCATCAGTCATGGACACCACAAAGAAGGAATAGGCACAGGTCACTTCATCTCTGGTTTTTATTTCATAGTCAAAGGAAATATAAGCATGCTCTCCTTGTTGTCAAGAGAGTAGAGGATATTCTTTCCCTCTTTTTGCAATGGGAGAAAACATTTGTAAAGCCAGCATAAATCCAAATAAATTGTTGCAATTTCTATCCATAATTTCCATCTTAAAACTTATATTTTTCTTTTCTTAGTTACTTTTCTCCCAGTGCATTATATATTACATTTTTACTGGAGGAAAAAGGTATTATTGAAATCCATGCCTCTATAAGACTTTGTTGGGGAATCTCTGGGTAAGCAAGCTGCAAGGAGAGGCTCTGGTAGTCTGAATGAATCTATGAAGCCTGCTCCAATTGTCCTTTTTCAAAACATTGTAGGATTTAGCCAACTTGAGAAGACGAAGGGTTGAGGAAATGCTTTACTCCAGAAACACTAGCAGCTGTACAGCTGGGGGCTGATCAAAACAGTGCTCAGAAGTATAACCGTAGCCTCTGCCATTAACAGGGATGTTGGAGGCACCCAGCTCTGTTTAGGAGAGGTTAAAATATATAGGTAGTTAGGCAGTTTGAATGGAGAGAAGCCATTGTAAATATCTGAGGAGTCTAGTGCTTTTTTTTTTTGGCAGGAGACAAATGGTCCCCCAGCCCACTTAGCACCTGCCAGTGTCTCTCTGCTGCCCTTTGCCCTGTGAGGCTGCTTGTTCTGACAGCTTCTGCAGCCCTCCTGGCTTCAAATTCCTTCTCCGTATGTTGGCCTTTTTCATTGCTGCTTATCCTAATATTGACTTAGGAAAGGATGAGAGTTAAAAATAGCTGGATTCCCTACTGTCTACAGACCTTCTGCCTAGCTTTGCTTTAGGCCTGTGAATCACAAACCTTGGTTTAAACCATCATTAGCATCTGAATGAAGATAAAGGGACAAGAAGAGCTAGGGTAGGCAATCACCTTGTGTAAGTACCACTCCTCAATTATTCTGAAGAGCAGGAGAGAAGCAGAATCACAGTGGAGGATGTTTGCATCCCATTTCAGCAGTGAGGATTATTTGGAATTAAGGATGTAACAAACCGTCTTTCAAAAAAACATGTTGGATCCCTCAAAGTATCCACTGGAGCCTGAGTAAAGCCTGCTGTCATTCTTGGGTAGCTTTGTTTCCTCCCTTCTCTCTGCCATCATTGTTTCTAAACTGCTCTGCCTTTCGAAACCCAGGAGAAGCAAGGGTGAAGCCCCAGGTCACAGGCGTATGCAGTGTGAAGGGGAATGTGTGTGACAGGGAGGAGGTGGTCATGCTGCGGTGGGTGGCACAGTTTTATGAAGGTCAGTAAACCTCAGCTCCATCAGACCACCAGAGAGAGTGGGTTTCCCAGCTGGAACCACTCAAACATGTGGCCCTGTACTGAAAAACACCCTCGCTCCAGTTTCCAGGAATGCATCTCTGCCATGGTTAGTAAAAGTGTCCCAGAATATCTCAGCGTCACAGTGTTATACAAGAAAAGAGCCAGACTCTGAGGAAGACACATTCAAATTGGGATTGAAACCAACTGCTGGCTTCCCACCCAGAAGCAAAAATAAAATGAGCATAGTCTGTAAGCACAGACACCATTGGTTCCCTCCACCCAGCTCCATGGCTTCGCCAGCTCTGCAACTCCTGCAGCATCTCCAGAAACCACAACAGAAAGAAGACACCACAAAAGTCAAGTCCAAAGTAGTCTGTGGTGAGGTGTCCTTTGGGGAAAAAAGCTTTCAGATTTCTACAGAGGTTAAAAAGTGCAGGGGTGGTGGTTTTTAACCTGTTCGGGAAAAAAAATAGCCCTTTCACTATGAGAGCAGGTAATGAATCCAAAACACAATAGCACTATGGCTTTGGTAGGGAGTCAGTTCTGAGAAATATGATGTCATCCTGATGTCAGTCTGACTGTGTCACATTGGTATGGCAACGTAATGACTAACTCCTGTGTACTTGTGCCTCTACTTTACCGTTTCCTGGGGAGGCCCAAGGATCAGTCCCACCACATCTGAGGCCATAGATGTGGCCAGAGGGACAGGAGAGTAACACACTGGAGGACAGGCTTTCTGTTGGAAAAGACCTGGATGCAGTCTGTGGTCTCCTGAGGCCACGGATTATGCTGAGACCTGGCATCAGAACACGATCACAGTGCAAGGAACACCACATGCAGGGGGTACAGGCAGGGTACTTCTACTCTTTAAACGGTGGTGACAGGTCTCCAGGCATATTGAAATGCATTGGTACAGGTCCTCAAATCCTCCATTTGGAAGGACAGTGTTTTTGCTGATGGTTAAATGATTAGGTCCACATTAGGGGCATGAGTTTGTCTGTGGCAGGAAAACCCAGGGTAGACAGAGCAGCTAAGCCTGTGGAGAAAGCATAGGCAGAGGCCTGTGCCCTCATGCTGGCATTTATGTTAATTATGCACTTAAGCACTAAGCAGCTACAAGGCTACAAAGGTGAAAATTCAGACCACCTACTATTTCTGGTCGTATTAGCTTAGAAAACTTTGGGCCCATGTATACCAGCGCATGAAATACCCTTTGGAGTTATGGTCCAGAAGAGTGGATTCAACCAAGTAAATGAAATGGATCAGCTTATGTTTAGTGCTAGTTGTATAGGGAGAAAGACCAATCACTTGACAATGATTACAGTAACTTCACTATGTAAATGAGGGATAATTTTTGAAATCCACAAAGTTACAGTGAGCAAAGAATGGGACCAAGAAGATGTCTTTTCTCTTTGAACTCATAGTGATCATCCATGATGTTTTTCACTTTTAGAAAACTGAAATGGTAAATCAGAAAATCTGTAAGGACAACATTATATGTAAGAAGCTGTACCTATAGGGATCTGTTAGATGTCTCTCAGAAAAATCAGTATATTGAAGGTGGGATTCTAAGAAAAGTTTTTAGCGTTTCTGTTAGGAATATGACCAAGGGGACTTTGTTTTGGAAACAATAAAAACCAGAGCCAACTTTCCACTTCCAGCATCTCCCATTCAGAAGGAATGTGCAGAAGACCTTGATATGATATGAATTAAAAGGATTCTGCCTTTGCCAGCCCTAAATTCCAGGAAGTGAGACACAGCATCCTCATCTGCTCTTGCAGGCAACATTTGTTTTTACTCTAGCCTAAATACCAGACTGTTTCCTAAATCTCAAGAAGTTGACCGTTCACTTAGATTCCTCAGTCTCTCACAACAGAGGAGCAGGCTCTGCACAGGCATTTCAAGCGCTCTTGCATGCCATTCAAAATTGACTCCTGCCCCTGGAGATTTAGAGGCGCCTCTGAAAGAAACACAACGGGATTCCAGTGTGTGCAGAGCTGGTGGGACAGAACTGCCCCAAGGCCCCTTGGTGGCAGTGCACAGAGTGACGGGGCCAGGAGACCCTTTCCTATCTGAAGCCAGACTAACATAACAGCTCAAGACCCTGCAGGGGAGTCAACTTTATAAAAGCAGATTCAGAGGTTTATGAAAATCTTCCACAGCGCTGTAAGGGCTGCTTTCAGATTTTCCTTCTTTCCTTCTTCCTCATAGTGTCTTTCATTTTTCTGCTTTCTGTTCACAGGCAGCAATCATCCTACTTGCTTTACACACATACTCCCAAAAATGTGCAGAAATTCTCTGGCTCTGGATTCTGAACTGGCAGATATTGCCAAGCCTGACCTTCACTCCCTGCAGATCAGCTGGGCTACTGCTCTCTGAATCTGAAGTGCATTGTGCTAGCAACATCTGCCATCTTCAAAGAGGTTGTGCACTGCATCTGGTGAAGTCACTGGATTTGCTGCTGTCCTGTAGAAGAAGGATGCAGATAAAGAGGCTTCTGTAGCCACCAGACAGCTACTAAAATTTGGAGGATGACAGGGTCAATAAAAGTCTTAAATTTGTTGGGATGCCTATGCCTGCTATAGACTGGTAAATCACCACCCTCCTGCTTTCCTCTCCTCTCACCAAGTGCCACTCACTCTGGTGTAAGGTAATTTTTTAAAAATCATAAAAGAGGTGCTGTAGTATGCTAAATATTTTACTAAATATTTTCCGAAGTTGCTGAGGGAATTGGGGAATTAAGTATTAAGCAACATTACTCAGAGGTAGTACAGTAGCTTTTCATCTTGAAATATAATTAATTAGACACAAGAGAATATTTTTGCAAGCATGGCTCTTTCCCAAACATAAAAAAAAATATTGTTGTAATAACTACATAAGAATTAATCAGGGACTTCATAAGCATTTGGTCAAAACCCCACACCTCTGCATCTCGTACATTAAAAGTCTTTCTGCTTGTCCATATTACCTGAAGCCTGAGTTCAGATCAGGGTTCCTAAAACTCACTATAATGTGGTTAAAAAACTTCAATAAGCTATGCCATTATGTTAATCTCCTCATGTCAGGGGTTCTTTTTCGGCATCACTATGGAAGAAATTCATAACATTGAATGTAGCTTGTCAGGACAGGACAAATATCCTATCATCAAGTAGTATATCTTCCATCCTAAATCCCTCTCTGGAAAACAATGGAAAATTACTGCTCCAAATGGGCTTCTAGCAGTTGTTAACATAAATTAAAAAACTTCAATAAGCTAAAACAGATCACTGCTTTTTCGCTGGAAATTTTTAAAGGCTCATGTGGGAGTTTTTTTTCTTCTTCTCCAAGAAATCTCCACCATTTAGACAAAATTAAGAAGATATAAATTGTAGCCTAGGGAAAAAAAAACCTATTTAAAACACTACCAGCTTCCCATCTTCCACATTTCTTTGAGTTAATTTTTCCTTTTTTTTTCTTTTTCTCAAAGAATATTAAAAAAAATGAAAAAAAAAAAGAGAGAGACAAGAATGGGAAACATCCCTGCGGCATGGTGACTCTCTCCAGCTTGAGAGCTGACACTGAACATTGGGGTTATCTCAACTCGTTACTCCAGTTGAGCTTGTTTACTCCTTTGTGCAATGATGAAGTTGTGCTGGCTCACTTTCAAGCTGTTGCAACAGTCACATCCTGAGACTCTTCCTCCATCTGTCTGCCTTCAGACCATAGCACATTCCCATTTATTGCACCAGGGACAGAGAAAAATCAGGTCAAGAGAAAGACAGGTCGCTGCTTGCTCCTTTGTGGCAAAACCAAGGCTTTAAGCTGTGCCTGTGGCATAGGCAGAGCAGATGCTTGCTGCAATTCTGGACTGAGTCAGCAGACAGATACCTGAGAGGGAGGGAGATTCTGATGGATTTGGTCAATCTGGGGATGCAATCTTCTCTAAACAATTCTGAGAACAGAGAGTGGGGAAAAACAGGAACAGGATCAAAAAAAAATGCACACAGTTCCTTTTCAGCCTCGTCTGCCTCCAGTATCATCTGGTTGAAGTTGATGTGGCTCACTATGGCTTGAACAGACAGGGTGATTGCATCCTAAATGTTCCTATGGTACACAAAAAGACAGGAAATTCTGAAAAAAATATATAATTTTATGAAAATGTTGATAAGTGTTAGGTATGCTGCCTCAGGAAATGAGATATGCAAGATTTTCAGCAATGCAGATAATATTAATACAAGAAAACTTAGGAGAATATGGCTACATATAACATTTAGGCTCATTTTTACTTTATTTGACAACTGCTTTGAACAGAAAATACCATCTTAGAAAGATTTTCATTTCCTATACTCATATTAAAAGGATTTTGAGGTGCAAAGGTCACTCATTTTTTCTGAAGGGTGTGGTGACACAGATCAAAAAGTTATATCATGACATTAAATTTGCTTCATTACAAACTTTGATCACTATTGGGTTGTTATGATTCTTATTGGAGAAACCCTTTGAAAAAATCAAGTCCCACTAGCACAGTTTTGAAACGCTATCTTAAACATCTCTTTTGAAATTCCTTTGAAATATTTTTGTCACATTATTTGTTCATACTAGTTTGAGTTTTATATTTTCACAAGGAACATTTTATCAAAAAAAAATCTCCCTCATAAGAGAAAAAAATATGCCAAGTTTGCTGAATACATTGTGTATTACTTGGCACTTTAATAGCTACCTAATACACAGACATGAGCATAATTTCAAGTTGGTAGTGTTACCTTACATTTTGATTTCAAGAATGCTATTTTGTTTACATGACCTGACATATTCCCATAAACTAGCAAAGTTGTGCAATTCTTCTCCTGTGTTTTCATCTCTTAGCATAGATCTGTAATTTTCAGAAGAGAAAGATATTGCACCACTTCTGGATCAGTGTAGATAGCTTCGTAAGTCACTTCTTCCAGAGAAAGATTACAATAATCTATTATTTGATATTCTGACTAATACAGAAACTGCCAAAATCGGCTTCATTACTGTCTAGAGTAAAAAAATGAAAAAAATAAAACATGGGGAACCATATGAATAAACCACATACAAAAGCAATTTATTATTGCAGCCTTCTGTGTACTGATACATGCAAACATACTTTCGTCTATCAACTTTCATAACTTATCTACATTTCCCTTGACACCTGGGTTTGTTTCCAGCAGAGGCTTGTTTGGGAGTTTTTTTACAGAATGTAATCAGCCAAGATTAGCATACTGCCATAAAAGATGCTTTTTATACACATTAATATCTATAAATGGATATATAAAATGCAGAAGGAGACATGTAATATTTTACATTTAATAATTCCCAAAGTCCATTAATATTTCCAGTTGCACTTTCTACCCCAGCAGATTCTTAGATCCTGAACATCCAGCATCAAGGAGTTCCTTGGAAAGAAGCATCATTAGAGGCTCAGGAGAGATGAGTACCACACAACAGTACAGAAATTGGCAGGGTTGGAAAGACTCAAAGTCAAAATGTGAAATCAGATTTTTGAGATTCTAATAAGGAAAATGTAAATTACAGCCTGTGAGGGTCTTCCCTGTCCCGGGCGACCCCACAGTGTACACAAAAGTCCAGTTTTCCAACCCACCTCACTGAAGGAGTAGTCTGGAGTTGGTGGCTCGTGTTCTCAAGGCAGTTTATTAGTTCCTTATCAAAAGTAGATTTCTCTGCCCTGCCGAGGACAGCACAGCGAGGCTTCCAGAGACACACTGTGCCTGACCCGAGTCAGCTTCGTTCCTTTATACTATCACCTACGTAACCTTTATTTATAACTACTTTCCAATCACTATCATCTATATTAGACTGTGTCTTTTTACTCTAAGCCAATCCAAACATGCCAACATCTCCAAGAAGATGGAGGTTATGAAGAAGAAGAGATAACATGCCACATGTAAAAATTCTCCATCTTGTGCCTCAGACCCCCCTGTACAGATATTCAACCCCCTTGCACAGGGCTTCAAACCCCTCTGGACATACACTTAAATTTTTTCTTTTAACTTATAACTAATACTACTTTTCTATCTAAGTTTTTGTGACCTGAAATTCTTCATACAAAGTTGATAACTTGTTCCATGGATTAAAATCAAAGCCACAGGCATTCTCAGTATCAATCCAAGGTCTCCGACACCTCTGGCAAGGCTGAAAAGCCTCCTGACCAGGGTTTGGGTCATTCACAGGTGTCATAGGAACCCCCTGGGTTCCAACACAGCCAGCAAATATTAGGCAGAAAATTAATAGGAAGGGTCATCATAAATTTCATAAAGAGAAGCACTAACATATTTAAAGCAAACAGTAAGGTATTCTTAACCTGTATCAGAAGAAAGATTGTAAAGAAAGAATGTGGGGTTTTCTGGGTCACTAAGGATAAAATGCAAAACTTAAAATAGACACCATTGCCAAGAAGTTAGGTAATTTCCTTTCATTTTTACTTATCAGAAATATGGAAAGGTGTCTGCACTGAAGTTGGCCACTTCCTTTAAGAACCATTAGTCCATCTTGTAGATGAAAAAGTCAGAAATAGAATTTCCAGTGCACTAAGTTACCAGTTCCAGATGTTGTATAAGTGTAAAGGCTGTGATGAAGCTCAAGGCTGGGTTTGCTGAGCAGCGACTAACAACATACTGTATCCATGGTGGCTCTTTCAGGAGGCCAAAGGACTGCAAAGGCCACAGCTGCTCTTCAAAAGCCTTTCTAGAGCAGTACAGCAAGGAAGAGTCTGCCAATATAGTCTATTGGCATCAAGCTGGGGAGAATCACTGGTAGGCAAAAGGACCAGGACAGTGGGCAAAGAAGTTAAGGACTGAAGCAAGAGAAGTAAGATGAAATCTGGCATGAGAAAGTGCAAGATCCTCTACCAATGGCGTATGAACAGTCTTTCTGTGGATATAAGAAAGACTTGTAGAGTGATGGGATAATTTTGATCTCCTACAGACATAATGGTCAAAATAAAACAAATTAAAAAAAAAAAAAAAACCACAAAAAAACCAAACAGAAAACAGGATATATCAGGATAGAATTCAACATCAGAGAGATGGAAGAACAAGTGCCATTCTACAAGGCACTGGGTTCACCTTGTTTAGCTGTATGCAAGAATACCCATGAAAGTGGGAGAACACCCAGAGAGCTTGGCTACCTCAGTCTGTCAAACTGAAAACTATATAAATGTCTTGAAAATTCATCAACAGAGTAAATGCCAGAAGGGAGAAAACTCAAAAAAAAAAGGTGCCAAAAGATATTGGCAAATAAAACATCAGTAATGAAGTAAATATTGATGATACATGTGTTTAGGATGACAAATGAAGTGTTTCCATTTTGCCCTCTAAAATGGTGGGCTGGTCACCAGGAGCACTGCAGCAGTCTGAGAGGTGAAATATCTCTCATGGCCATAGTCTCAGACTCCGTATAATCCTAAAGAGCATTTGTCTTGCCAGAAGGAAGGGATAGCAAATGTAAGTGAACATCAGTAATGTAACAGTTATATCCCATTCCCAGCTTGCAGAACCAAGCTATGAAGCAATGGCTCCTCTTATGGGGAGGAGACATCTCCCTCACCAATAACCTCTGTTATATATATGCACCAATTCATCCCTTGCTGATGGCTGCAGTAACTGCAGTCGGATTTTCCAGAGCTTTCAGATACATAGAAGAGGCAGAGATTTATTCTTTTTTTTATTTTTGCTCATGCTGAGAATTAGTGCTGAATTATGACACTTCACAAACCACTGCAGCTCAGAGAGGTATATATCTCTCTATCAGGATTTTTAAAGGTCCTAAATAAAAGGAAACAATTAATTGCACTGACGGTCCATTAATTGATGAATTAATCAGAAATATTACACCTTTCTGAAGCATGAAGTAATTATCTGCTAGCTAGGATTAGTCCTCCGTATTGAATTAAAATGCTGGGATAGCAGGCAAGAAAAAGACCTAGAAGGGAACCAAGGCTGCAAACTGATAACTTCTCTGATACCTGGCACTCTCCCCTAAGAGCAGCTCAGCACATTGGTAGTGCATCAGCTTGTGAAGGCTCCTTCTCAGCACACAGCCCTTCAAAAGTGGTGTGGAGTTGACAGCGTTTCGCTAAATACCTTGGCCATGTGCTGAATCCTCTTGTTACACCACCACAAGTAAAGGAACGCCATTAAATCAGGCAAAGCTGGAAGTTGTCTTTGCAGAATGGTCTGGACCTCATGTTATTTATATCTGTAAAACAATTAGCCCTTGCACTCTTCTTACAACACTCAATCCTATCTTCTTTTTGAAATGATAAAGGGAATTAAGTTTGGGAGTATTTCTTAAGTAACCCTGAACACAGATGCTATCAGTGTGGTCTCAGGGATTTCTCTCTTCTTTTCAGTACTCAACATCTAAGTTTCTTCAAATAATTTTATATATGGGCTGGTGCTGTGCCAACCTCTTCTCATTTGCGTACACTTGTTGCCTCTTTGCTGCTGACAGACAGAAAATTAAGATTTTCCCATGGTAGAGAGAAATATTTTGTTCTGCTCAGGCTCCCATGGCAAATGCTACCCTTGCTTTGTGAGTTTCCTTGCCCTTTCTCTATCTCACCTTCTTTTCTTCTGCTTCCAGGAGCAAAAATATTTTGTCTTGAAATAAATTTTCTGCATTCCACTTGCTATTTTTGTGAATGGTGTGAGGCAAATGCCTGCTTTTCATTACTCTAGCAACCAGCCAGATTTTTTTTTTTTTTTCCTCAAAGCTTTGGGAATACTTACTTGATTTAGAGATGCTGGTACACCTCTGTGAGTGTAACTCATCTTCACCTCTGGGGACATCACCTGCAACTCACGGAGCAGAGATTTGTAATTTGAGGCTGAAGGACAATACTTCTGTTTCTATGCTCACAACTCATTGAGTTTTAGAAATAATTTGTCAGCCGCATCCTAAACCTATGCTGCAACTCCATTAACCTATGCACAAAATCTGTTAGAAAAATACACTGTTTGACTGCATTGAATGAAAATGCTGCATGTTTCCTACAAAACGTGACAAATTCCAGTATTAACCAGTGGAAAATGAGGTCTCTGTATCAGGGGATTAGAGTCTGTTCAATAATTAAAAATGTATAAAGTTGAGGCTTGACTCAAAGGCATTGAACTTCTGGAGTAATTCCAGAGGCTGCAGTAGGCTTTGGATCAGTTCCAGTCTCCAAAAAAAGAAGTAGGTGAAATTTAATAACCTGAGATATATGTGAGCCCACATTAGACAAACTAATAATTTCTTTTTGGGCTCCAACTCCAAGCATCTTGTCAAGTCTGAGGCCTTTTTAGCCCTTAAAAACAGCTGTAGCATGAATGGTCTGAAGAAAACACAAAGTAGATGTCTACACTACACAGCAGGGCATTCTACAGAGGCCCCAGTTCCACTGCTGGCTGCACATTGTCCCCTCAGCTGCATGGACTCATGCCCAGGCTAATAAGTCCTGCTGAGAAACATAGTTTGTTAACGTCCATGGCAGCTTGGCTTTTGGAGCTTCCCAGCTCCTCTGCTCCTTGCACCCATCCCCGCATGGAAACTCCACCACTTTCTGCCCTATTCACACAGCTGCTCACAGGATATCTCCCTGATATGTTTCTCCTAAAATGGCTCAGGTCAGCCAAATGATCTTATTAAGCCAGTTATGTCAGCCTGGTCCATCTCTGTTGACTATTAAAAAAAGGAATGGCTTTATGGGAGGTGCACACAGTGGTGTGGAGCTGCTGGGAGTGTAATGATAAACAGCTGTGTCAGAACATCTGTCACCCAGCTGCCACCAAGGAGTTTACCCCAGAAATGTTGCCTTGGTCTCTCACCTAAAACTGTCGGTGTCTTTTTCTCCCTTAGAAACAATGTACCAACTCCTAAACATCCCAGGAAATGTTTGCAGCATTCTACACTGGTGTAATTGTTTTGTTCTTAAGCACAGCTGTAGCCAGCTTGCAGTCAGGAATTTGGGATTCAACTTCATATTGATAAAAAGGTATCAAATGCAAGTAGAGCAATTACAAATAAAACCAGAAAAATCCTTTACTGACTTCTTTAATCACTTTTCAGTTTTTGGAGGGGAGAAGGCAAGTACAAAACAAGAATGGTATTGCTCCATCTGCTGTGTGTTTATAAGCAGAAAATTCCCGTCATCCTAAACACACCAACTCCAGTATGGTAGGGTCATATTTTCCCCAGGTTTGGTTTTGCCAAGTCTTATTCCTTCTTGAGACTGTTGATTATATTTCTGTGTGAGAAGAAAGTCTATGATTGCAGGTTTCTCACTAATGTTGCATTTTCTAAATATTAAAAAGGCAGCAGTGGCAATTTTGCTCAAAGGAGCTGTGGTATGCAACATTTTCCCACTATGTTTTAAAGTTGCTTTTAAAGTGGAATGAATCAGCACTGTTTTCCAAATTCCAGGAAGAGGCTATAACTCTTATGAACTCTAGAGGAATGGAAATAACAGTTGGTCATTTTACTGCAAAATGCAATATTGCTCTAATGCATCATTTGAAACCTTCACACAGTTCATTATAACTATATTTTAAATCAAACTGTAAGGGAGTCAGCCCCGTACATCTGAATATGGTCTTCTGGAAATGACAACACTTTCTTGATAGGCCAGTTTTTGCACCACTGAAATGAGGAAAGATTTTTACTTTCCTGGGAAAAGATGACAAACATTCATTTCATCAAAACTTAGCCTACTATTTTAAATGACAGCAACACCAACTGAACATATTGAGTGCTGTACTACAGGCATTTTCTCTCATCAGTCAAAATATTTTCCTGAGCAGTTTAACAAAATGTTTATTAGCTCAGCATAAAAAGATCCCACTCTTGCCTACGTAGTCCAAATTAGGAAGAATCCCATTGAACTAACACCATTGCTGCATCCCTGATATATGAAAGGAGAATCAGGTAAGAGAATAAAGCAGGTGTATGTTACATGCCATTTTATATAAACTACTCACATGAGAGACCTCTCAAACTAAGCACCTGTTAAAATTATTATTCAACTGTATTATGTGTAGCTGAAAAAGAAATCTTTATACACATGTGTTTGCATTTTAAAGTATAGACTCTTTTCCATTAAAAAGGCATCATTTTTTTCTTGCCCATCACAAGAAAATTTCTTTCAACATGCCATATCCAATTACTGGTGTGCAGGATGGGTTTCCCTAATTTGTGGTACTGCAGAAGTGCTTCATGAATTAGCAGTGTTTAAGAAAAGGAAGTGAAGAATACCAAGAAATCCTCCCAGTCTGGGCAATATACAGGCAGCATAAATCTGGGGCCCAATACAGAAACTTTTAAAGATGAGCTGAAACTGAGGTCAATATCAAAATGAAGAAGCAATGTCATTAAAAAAGTGTATGTAATATTTTATCCTATGTATGCTCTCTCCATCTGTAACTAATCTATATTATGTGCAAAGGTGCTTCTAACTAAATCTTCACAGAAGATAATGTAGTAGATAAATATGATACTACCCTCATTTTTTTTCTTATAAAGTTGTCAAAATAGCACAGTAGATACCAATCAGGCCTCTTAGGTTTTTGCCCAGTCTTTGCCTCTTTGCCAAGAGTATGTGAGCAGCATTCGCTCAATAGCTCTTGACTTCATGATGGTGAGAGCAGAAAATCCCAATCGCTGTTCTTTCCTGACATACATGCCATGCAGCAATCAAGTGTGAGCTGCTCAGATGAGCTCACTCTGAAGCACACCCCACACTCTGACAGTCTTTGTATGGGCTGGATGGGGATGCAGGAATTGTGAGGAGCAAGGGGCTTGACCTCATTGATTACATGTTTTCTGGCCAGTGGGTTTAATTTCTTGCCTGCCAAATAGCTAATGTCTAATCACTACACCAGACTGACTATGCATCTGCCCATAACTGCTATTCCTAAGTCCAAATATTCCATATTTCCTCTGTTAGATCACTTTATCCAAAACAAAACCTCCTTTGAGATGCTACTACTCACTCTAAGGAACAGCCTTTCCCAGGAAGATCCATAAAAAGCTCACAGAAGGAAAGAGTAATATATGGAATGAGGACAGGGCAGGACAGGAAAACAGAGACCTCCCACCCACATAAAAAAGCCCATACCTGAAAAATCCTCCCAGCTCTTTCTACATCACTACCCTGTGCCCAAAAACTATGAAAAACATAGGAAAATCTCACTATTATTTCTGAGCTGGCAGGGAATACATCCATAATGTTTACTCCCAAACATTAAGGGTTAACATTTAGTAATAAGAAAGCCAGTGAGAGTGCCAGACAAACTTGTGAGCAGAAGACACCCACTGCTGCAGCCTTCAGAGCTATAGCAAAATGAGCAGCAGAATTTGCCCACCAGTGTAAAGCCAGTTTGAATGAGGTTTCTATGCTGCCAGACAGACCTGGAGAGGAAGACACTGGCTGTTGGAGCTTGATATATGTGATCTGAAAATGAAAAACTGTCTAGCCTCCTTTTGCAGTCACACCCACCAAGAAGGAACTTGGAGTAGCCAGCTCTAGCCCTCTATATACAAGTACCCAAGCTGAGCTGGTTGCCTCTGCATTCATGGAATGAGAGAAGTGTCTCCAGAGAGTGATTCAGGAAAGCACTTAATCAATCACATACTTAACCTCTGAAGTGGGCTCAAACAATATTGAATTCTCTAATTAAAAGGGAACGTTTCCAGTGTATAGCCATAGTGATGACAAATGGAATGGACATGAAATACTAAGAGCATCAATCCCCTGTTGCCTCCAGATAGAAACTGCTCTCAAGATTTCTCTTTAGAGCACATGCCTTTAGCTGACCTACAGCAGAAGTAGAAGCAGGACCAGGTCAGTAAAGAAATCACCAAATAAGAAAGTCTTCTGATTCAAAGGCCTGTTGGACTTGGTTCCCAAGTGGAAATCCCTGTACACTTACACTGATGAGAGGGATTAACAATAGCACTGTCAACCCATCTTGTAAATCCACTACAGTACCTCTAAAATGGTTCACTTGAAACACTATAAACAAGACAGCTTTCCTGTTCACAGCAACAGAAATATTTGCTTACAGTGAAGCGTGCGTCTCTCTCTGACACTCTTTGAGTGTTCCAAGCTGAAATCCTCTATCCAGTATAATGACTGTTTTCCAAAGAATTTGAAAAAATTACTGAATATTTTAGGCATGTTAAAAGTAAAATTATTCCCTTGACAATGCTGTATATTTTACTTTATCAACCAAAAAAAAAAAAAAAAAATTATGTGTGTAAATGCCAAGGCATACTTACAAAATTTTATAATCATTACTTAGAGCAGAGGGTGGGTGGTTGTCTTGTTTTTGACAGTTCTCACATTTTTGCAGTCTGGGGAAATGTGGAATAACAGGCAGCTCTGACACCCTGTAAAATATATAGCATCACCAATTCTTGTACTTTGTTTTTTTCTTCCTAACAGTGAGGGTTCATTTTGTCTCACTTCAGGCATCCAGTCTAAGAGTTTATTCAAGTAGGCCGGAATACAGTGGGTTGTTGTGCTTAAAATAAATTTGTTTTCAGGTGTGTGCTTAAATTGCTCCGATTCAGTATTAACAGAAAATAATCTGTGTACACATTTCCAGTTGAAAGGAAAAAAACAAAATGAGAAAAAATTGTATTTCCACCAAAGGTATCTTACTACATGTAATTTTTTTTTTAATTTGTATTTTCTAGGGTTTTTTTCAATGGGCACTTGTTATAGTACCTCACCATCTTTAGAGCAAAGGCTGCAAGTTTTCACACTGAATGCCAGAAATACACATATCTCCCAAAATTTTCGGTAAAGCTTTAGTAGGATACCTGGATCTCAAAGCCAACAGTCTGTTGCCCACAAATGATAGTAAAATTTAGTGTGTGCAGTAATTCAGTGTAAAAATTCTCTCCTTGAGCACTTAGTAAAGCACATTCTTTTTTATTGTTGTGGTTGTTGTTTGAAAATGTAGGTGTTTGAGGAGTAGTGTATGACAATGCATAGAATAATATCATAGGAATAGCTGTCCTGTATAATAATACAATAATAATATAATATCATAGGAATATCTGTGTGACATCACAATTTAGGGTTTGTATGCTCAAAGATCTCAAAGTTCTTACATCAGTCAATATTACCTTAGAAACTGACCCTGCAGTCAGTGAAATCCAAGAATACTTTGTCTCTGATTTCAGAGGAGCATAATCTAAAATAGTAAGCCATTCCTCAAAGTGAGACACTTCCTTATTCCAAAACATTTAGGTAACCTACAGGAAGACAGAATACTGGAATGACAACTTATTGAATGCAAATGCAGATGGCTCAAGGGTATAAACAAATGCACCAGCATTCACCAGCACTCCTTCATACTGGGCTGATCTTGACTAGTGAGTAACACAGACCAACAGCACTTGTAAAACTTGGTATCTGGTCTTGTCTGTGATGCATTATCTTCATCCTCCTCACTCAACATAAGAACAAGAAATGTCAGTAGTAAGTGTTCTCCAACACACAGAGTGGGGAAGCTCCAACAAAAAATAATTTCTGAGAAACTCGAATAAATAAATAAAATTAGCTACGGCAGTATAAAAGCAGTGACAGATTTCCATACCATTTTAGCAGAGATCTATTTTGAACCAAGGGACAGTTTGCTCTGCATAGCAGATGCAGCAAACTAGTTTGGTTCCTTGAGGCTTAACATTAGACTAATGAAAACTTAGAAGAATAGAAAAAGAAAGCTGATAGAAATTCTCCTGCACTGCTGCTATTTCTGGGTTGCTCACAGCATTGCTGACAATGCCATTGCTGCATAAAAGTGTAAGCTCCTTCTCCTGTGGACACCTACAATACAAACAGCAATCTCTTCAGGTTTGCATTTGAATATAAACCTTCAGAGAGAATACATTTCATTTAGACAACACATTGGCACCTCCTGCTATTTCATAACCTGCATATCTGAAAAATTATTTTGCCCTCATGTTGCTGAGTTGCACAAATGCATTGTGATCCATTCAAATGAACACTTGCATTTATTTCAGTGCATAGCACTTCCAGTGTTCTCTTGAGCTTCAAAACCTATTCCTTTGACTCAGAATACCAATAATAAATTTAACACGAGATCAGTGGCTATACATACATGGTAGGTAACTTTCAAATACCACAATAGCAGAAGGGCAATAGAGTCCTAAAAAAGAAGAATTTATAGATTATTAAGTACCAGAAAGTATTGAAAAATGCAAATTAGGAAAAATACCTAATTCCTCTGGCATGGATAATTAAAACAGAATTATACAAATACTTGTTGTATTAGATGGAAGACCTAATTGAGGCCCAGAAGTGAAGTCATCATCCATCCCATCTCCTTATCTGTAGTATATATAATTTTTAAAAAATATAATTTACATTATAGCCTTAACCTAGGTATATTTTCCCTCATAAGTAGCTTCTAAAATTGTCATTTATTTGCTAAAAGGTGTACAATACTGGGATTTCTGAGTGTTCTGTTAATATCCCAAGTATATAGGGAGAGTTATAGAGAGAGATACATAGATATCTGTAGTAGTCACAAAATCTTTTAATCTGTTTTCAACAAATTCTGTTAACAAATTCAAATGGTCTACAAAACATATACCATGAGAGTTAGAGAACCACCTAACTGGAGAGACTTGGCTTTCACTTTGGCCCACACGTGACTCTCAGTCCTGCTGCAGCCCTACTCCAAATCTGGCTTTAAGATTTAGCAGCTCTCTAACAGTCAACAGTTCCCTAACAGACCCCAGGGGGTTTTCCATAAGGATCTATTTGACCCTAGCTGTAATTCACTCCTGAATTCCTGCCCCACTTTTCACCTAGCTGTATACAAACCCACCAAGCTGTGCCTACAAACCAGCAAACCCTTATCAGCGCTTTCCCAAGAGGGTGGGAAATGGCCAACAGAGTGAAGTGGCCCAGGCAAATATCACCATCCTGCTTCACTTTCTAAAATAATTAAAACAAAACTTTCCTGCTGCTTGCTGCTCCAGCCAGTTAACATACGTGAGCAAACTTCCATTTACGTGTACATCCTGCTTTGCTTGGGCAAAATTATGTTTGCATGGACACTTCAAGGTTTGTTTGTAGCTCCAGTTGTGTTTACATATATTTGAGCCAGGCACAAGGTTTGAAATGTTTGTCCCTTGACCCTTTTTTTCTGAGAATACAGTTCATCTTAGCAAAAAGATACCATTTCTTGAGTGCTCTAAGTGGATGAAACAGGTTGATACAAAAAGTATCGCTTTAGTCACTTTAACATCACCTTCATGATGCTGTAGAACAGTTAAAATACATTTCTTGATTAGCATTAATGCAATTACAATGGAAAATTCTGCTTTCCAAAGATGAAAATGTATTTGCTAATTCACTGCTCCAGGGCTACAAGCATTTAGTCATTCTAGCAAAGAAACCAGCAAATTACACAAAATAGAGAGCCAAAGGGTGTTAGGACCACACAAGTGTACCTTGTTAGGACTGGAAAGGGTTACTTTTGTACCATTCCCTTTCTCATTTACAATCATTGCCCCTAGAATGGATTCATGTTGTGCCATTTTCTCTTCTGGCTACAATAACAATGAAGTTTTCAAATCCCCATCCCCTCTTTGATTTGATGGTTATTCCTGTTCCCTCTTTTATACAGTCTGGCAGCCTGAACAGTAAAATCACCAATGAATCAAAATACTCTTTTTCTTAGGGAAAACTTTTGTTCTCCACTTTTTTTACTTTTCTGGTTGGTATTTTTTTGTTGTTTTTTTTGGGGGGGGGGGTTNTCACCTTTTGCTTTCACCATACCTTCCAAAGAGAGTCCGGGGGGTAACCACCCAGCTCCCCTGAACCGACCCTAAACTTCAGTCTTTTCTTCTGCCGCAGTGATTCCCACTCTCCATTAGGTGGCATTAGTTCAAATTCTATCTTGGAGGAAATTGGTCCAATGACCGTTTCCCATTAAAGTCCCTCTCCGAGCTGGCTGGACCATGTCTTCTTTCACTCCTTGTTTCAGACCTGCATGTTGCCCATCTGCAGAGCCGTTAATTCTGCAGGTTTGCCAGCGTCCCCTGCCAAAAAATATCTTTGCAAATGTAAACCATTTCGAGTAGTAAATAATCTTTTCGAATACAAAATTTCCTGTTAGTTTCTATAGCTCCTTTCAGTGTGTAGAAAGAGCTGTGCATGCACATGTGCAATAGAACACACACATCTATATTTAAGACCTATACTCTATTGCAATGAGTACATATCTATTTAAGATCTATACTCATTGCAATAGAGTATAGATCTTAAAAGGTGAAAGAGAAACATTTCCTTATCTCTTTCCTAAATAACGTCCAAAAAAGAAGGGAATAACACAAATGTAGGAAAACCAGTTGTCTGTGTTGTTAATTCATAGAAAACAGCATTATATAATACACAGGCTGGAGTACAATAGACCCTGCTTTCCTATGAAAAATTAAAAAAAAACATTACTTCAAAATGCAATCTAGAAGATTCACAAGTTCCCTCAAGATAAGGTGAAACCTGAATAAGATGAAATGGGAAAACCAAGGTAAGGATACAGAGAGGGACACGCTGGCTGAGGACTGCAGCTTGCTGAAGATGCTGAGGAAGTTGAAGCTGGCCCTTCTAAACTAAGGTAAGATAGAAATAGTTTTCAAACATATATATCTCCTGTTTAACTTTTACACAAAAATAGTCTTTAAATTCAAATGTCAAATTTCTGCAAATGCCCTGGAGTTTGCCTTGGTGGGAGGGGCATCAGGAAGAACACTAACATAAGGAAAAAAATAGTGAATCTCTTCCATTTCTCTTTAGACTATGGGAAGAATTAAATACAAGACTAAAAAGGGGGGAAAAAACAGTTATGACAACAACAACAGAACAGTGCTGTCCTTTGCTCTAAATATGCACTATGTTTACTCTCTCCTCTTCCTGTAATTTTATGCAAGTCTTTTCTTTTCAAGTCAAAACCCCCTAGTTCTTACAGGCAAAGGACCACAAAAGTATGTCATCTTTATGGCTTCAGACCATGGTTCCTGCTGATATTCCTGTATCTCAAGCACAGCAGAGGTCTTCCTCTGGAAAAAAACTCTTTCAAACCCTGCATTTACACTGAAAGTTTTATTTAAACCATCTCAACTTTGACCTAGCACCTATGGCAATGCAGGTTCTGCCAGCAGATGATACTGTAAATCTCATATTCTAAATAGACTAAATTTTTGACAGTGATCTGTCTGAACCTTCTTCTGTAAGTCTCTCAAGCTTGTCCCACCCACTCAGCTCCCCTGTAACTTTGGAATCTATTAGCCAATGTAAACTAGAAAAATGTAGAAGACATACAGATGTACTGATGCTCTCTCCTCCCATGTAGGTGCAGGGGTGTAAACAGGATGATCTGATCACATCCTCTGATTTTGTATATTTCTCAAGAAATGGAATGAAGGCAAGGGCAGAAGTTTCCATAGAAAAGAAAAAAGAGAAAAACACAGGACAGTCCGGAGAACTGTGAATGACCAGAGGCAAAGGCCGTCTTTTTCAGCAACAACACTATCCTCTGTCATGAGAATCCAGCATAAACAAGGCTGACACACATTCTGGCAGCCTGCAGTTCTCAGGATTCACTTTCATTTACTGTACAGGACTTTTTCTCGATGCAAAAAGTAGCACCACCCCCTTTGCTTGTCTGATGGGCACAATGCCTGTACCCTCAGGATGGTGAGCTCCAGCAATGCTGCTCCAATCTCAGCAGCATCAAGTGGCTCAGGTCAGGACTGTGACAGGGGACACATGTCCTGCCACCCCATGGAGACACCTCCAATAACTGCTGGCCCTATTACCTATGCTGATATACAGACAATAAGGAAACCCTCCAAGTATGAAGGTGATGATCTCAGTCTTGCTCCTGAATATTTCCAAAAGCATCAAGTCCCAAATCAAGGTGTTTGAAGGAGTCAGTGCTTGTTTTGGAAAAGATCTTCACCTGAGGGTTTCTTTCTTCTCAAGCTCATCTATAATGGCAGCTTACCTACAAAGTCTGAATTTCATCCCTAAAACAAATTTCTAGCTTAAACTCATTCTGATAATTCTGAAGATAAAAAGATCTGCTCATTTTATCACAAACTGGGAGACTGTCTCGAGAAGCAATCCATTGCTGAGGCAGATTAGTGGGGAGTAATATGCATTTGGGACTCAGTACATTTCACCTTTGCCTAAGAAAGAAAAAATAAAAAAGCTCGAGAGCTGCTTTTGGTGCATGCAATAACTCACATTCAATAGCAATTGGAAAAGAGAAAAAATTTGACAACCTTACTGCTATTTGACAACTTTTGCTAAAAATTCAGAGCATTAAACTACTATAATCTATTAAATTTTACATTGTCTAAACCCACTTTGTCCTGCATTAATTATGAAAGACAAATCAGATATTGAAAAACATTTTAGCAAGAAAAGATAGACAATATCAAAACACCCAAAAACTCTTATGATCTTTTCTTCATGGCAGCAGCATTTCAATAATAATTTTAAACTGGTAATATGAAATTGGCAGATCATGCTGAAAAACAATAACAACACAAACAAACAGAAAACCACCTCTCCTTATGGCTTTACATTGTCAAAAAATGTGATTCAAAACAAAACTATGGGAGTGGATGAAAATGATGACAGCAAAACTAAAACTGATCTTAATGGCATCAAGTAGAAATTTTTTCTGTTACTCTTCCAGCTCCCCTGAGGGTTATTACAGATTTTAGACAAACAAGATTGACTCACGTATGCCGTTTTCCTGCATTTGGTTGAGGCAATCACATGTGAAAAATTGTGAAAAATGTCTAATTGTGAAAAATGTCTAAGACATATGTTGGTGTCTTTATGATTACTAGTTCGAACCAAGTTAGCATAGGATCCCTGTCTATCCACTCCAGATGATGTATCAAAAGCCAGGACTGGTCTTTCAAGGGAAAGGAAAAAAAAAAAAAGTCTCTCTTCTTCCCAGTACCTAAAGTGGAAATGTCTACTTGCTTTTCTGTAGCAACACTGAGGATATGAGGCCATGACCATGCTGAAAACTTTTCTAGAAGAATACAATAAGGGTGGTAGGTTAGTTAGAATCTAAACATACTGGAAAAGAAACAGAATACCAAGTTTTGTTAAAATGCAGTTTAAATGTCTTATGCTCCTTGGTTTAATGCTATTTGCATCTTCTGTATGTGTGGCTGACCACATTCTGGTTTAAACTTCATGGCATTTTGAGAAGACTGAGAGCATGGAGAGATGGAATTTTCTCTGTCAAGTTATACTTCCACAGAAGAAAAGGGAATGATCTGTGCTCGAATGTATGCATTGGTGGTCAGGGATGAAGACTCTGTGGTCCCAAACACAGTTCTGTGTGCAGTGACACCAATATCTTAGCAAAAATTCCTCTGCTATTATAGGAGTCAGATTATTTAGGGTAAGATGACTGCAGCATGTAAGCTATTTCTCAGATACTTTGGGAAATTGTGTTTTACATACCAACTACAGCTATGCATACATTATGGCCTATTGGCTCAGGAAGGTAGAACTGGAAAGCAAAAGAATAAATGAATTGTCTGGGTCAGTCTTAGTGTTAGGTCTCCAGTATTTTGTCTGGATGGCCTTCAGTCCACCCTGGGGTTTCATGCCCCTCAGCCTGTGAAAGCCCCCTTGGCAGTTCGCAGCTGACCCCTGTTGACTGACAATTAGGAAAGAGAGAGAGAATTCCTACAGAAAACCGAGAGCTTTGCTAGTATATTAACGGACAGTTTCCCAGCGCTGTCCTGCAGCCTGGCAGGCAGCTTTCCTTGCTTCTCTTTGCAAGAGGATGCTCCTGCCGCTGTGAGCGAGACCCAGCCCGCTGGGGGCTCCGTGGGCCGGCACTTGTGCGCCCCGGGCAGCCCACTCCGCCCCTCCTCCTCCTACCACCCCGCCACCAAATTACATATATAGACAATCGGAATGACACATAAAACACCAAACAAACATACCCAACACCCAACCCAGATCCGCGGTTGTTGGTACTTTTCACCGCCCCTTCGCATAATGAATATATTCGCGTTTCCTCCCACTCTCCCAATGGGCTACCAGCTGCAGAAGTCCTGAATAGCGAACTTAATTGGGCTTTGTCATGCAGAATACCTCCATTTTCTATAGCAGGTTACGAAGGGGCCCTTGGCAGACGTGGCGGGCTCCTCTGGCGACGGCGGGTCCTGGCTGGCTGCGCCCAACACCTCCGCACACCGCGCAGGTAGCGCCTCGGCCACCACCCCCGCGGCCAGCACAGGGCCACCTCCAGCCCACCTCCCG
>VXBU01001741.1:1379720-1436120 GCA_013400315.1 Bombycilla garrulus
CCAGCCCAGGCCCACCTCCAGCCCACCGCCCGCAGTCCAGGGCCACCTCCAGCCCCCCGCCCGCAGCCCAGGGCCACCTCCAGCCCAGCTCCCCCGCGGCCAGGGCCACCTCCAGCGCACCGCCCCGGCCCAGGGCAGCCTCTAGCCCCCGTCCCCAGGGCAGGGCCACCTCCAGCCCACCTCCCCCGGCCCAGGGCCACCTCCAGCCCACCGCTGTCCGAAGCTGCCCAGTGCAGGATCACTGCTGCTTTTCCGCTGCTCCCCGAGCTGCTCCCAAACGCCCCCGGGACACTCCGATCCGGCCGGATCCGTTTCCCTTTGCGAACGCGGGAAGAATGTCAGACAGAGTTTATTTCCGACACGACCTTTTATTAAAACTCGGACCTTATGACCAAGTGTTCCGGTTTCATAGTAAATTTGTGTGACGAGGATTAATTGGCAAAACCCGGACTCGAAAGGGATTTGCCATTATGGGCTAATAATATATTCTCTATTTCATATAAATGGTGTAGAGTACCATATAAATGGTGGAGTGTCAATATTCACCGTGAATTACAGCTAATTACCCTTTGGAATCCAAGCTACTACTTCTACCCATTGATTGGCATTGTTTTCTTCAGACTTATCTTTTCCTCTCTCTTGTTTCTTGTTTTGACAGTTTAAATCCAGGTCTATATGACACAGAAAGCTAATAAAATTCTCATTTCATTCTTAATCTGATTTCATCGCAGTATAGGTTTTACCCTCACACCTGCGTAGCAGGGTGTAATTCCATTAATAATAATGATAAAAAAAAGCCCTAAATCAACATATTCATTGCATGTCTTTTCCCTGATGATATATTGTGAGCAGTGAGAGTTGAAAAAGAGCCATTTATTCTCACCGTGAATGAGTCTGCCTGGAACTGAAGACTTCACCTGCCTCCTCAGTCAATTAGGAATGTATCGAAAATTCTACCAGAAAACGAGTTAAATTAACCGTTAGCTAATTTCCTTGTGTCCCTCCTACATAATCCTCCCTTTTCAGCTTGCCCCAGAAATTACCACATGTTGCAAGGTTCAAATAGTGCCTAATGAAACAGTGACTAAATGGTTCTCTCAAACCCACAGTGAAGCCCTTTCGCTGTGCCTTCAAAGCCTGGGGGGCTGCAGCGGTCGGGGGTCCTCATCTCAAAAAAGATTTCCATCTATATATCTATAAAATAATTATTGAGTTTGGCAGCACAGTCTCTCCCGGCCGGGCTGCGACGTCTCTCTCTTCCCAGGGCGCACACTCCGGGGCTGCCCCCGGGCAGAGACAAGGTACGGTCCCACCACAGCACGGCGGCAAGGGCCGGGGACCTGAGGGGACACGGCCATGGAGAGTCTGCCCGTACACGCGGGACCGTGTCCGGCGTGCGTGGGAGCACGCCTGGGGCATTCCGTACAACTTTATTTCCAGCACTCTGTGTCGGTGCTTCCTCCGAGGGTGTAGGAACTGGTTTGGAAAGACCGCCCCTGTATTGCTGCGCTCTGCCGGGAGGCAACGTTTCTCGCCGTCGCGTCGAGGTCTCCCTTTCGCTTTCCTTACATTCTCACGGAGGCGGAGCGTTTTTCCCTAATCCACGTAAATTGTAAACCTCGGTTTTACCGAGGTTCCTTAATTTAAGGACGGGAAGAAAAAAGCGCCGGGTCGGCAGTCTTCTATGTAAAAACCTCCCGAAGAGAAAGAAGCTTTGCCCCGCAGTTACGAGCTCTCATTTCTGTCTAAAGCGGCTTCACTGAAGTGTCATCTACTAAAACTCGGTGAATTCCGCAAAGAGAGTAGAGTCACTTATTTAAAACGGTAAGGCTAATACAAAGTCATCAAAGCACTATGGTTCTTGTCTTTAAGTGACAACCCTCTTTATTGAACTGTTTGAAATACGCCTCCTGCTTTTCAATGTCTCTCTATCCATCTTTGTCTGCTCTTCAGAAAAGCAGACAATATAAAGCAAAGCCCGGCGAGCTCCCCACGCTCTGGCTTGGGCAGTGCCAACGTTAGTCTTGAAATTGTCACTCCTTCATTAATCTGAAACTAGTTATTTTTCCAGAGCACACAGCACACGCTTCCGATCTCTTTGGGTTCGCTTCCAACAGCTTAAATCCGCCTGGACACGCCGGCCGGGGTAGGGGCAGGGGGGAGGCGCGGAAGGGCCGAGGCCGGCGCATCGCCCTGAGCGGGGCCGGCTGGGAAGCGCCCAGGGGCGGAGAGGGCGCGGAGCAGATCCTGCGTGAAATCGGCCCTTTCACGGCGGGGCTGAGCGCTCCGCAGGGCGGACACACGCCCCGAGGTTTTCCGAGTAGTGCAGTGGGTTCGGGCCGTTTGTTATTCTGCTGTCATGCGGGGCTCCCCGGCAGCTGCCGGCGCACGGCTTTCCGCCACCGGCGGGGGCCCGGCGGAGCGAGGGCGCCTTCCCAGCGCCGGGGTCCCACCCAGGAGCCCTGGGCCCGGGCTGCCAACCTTGCTCCGAGTTTCTCACCCAGACCGAGACCCGGTTCAGCCGACGGAGGTGCGCGGAGGCTGCGGGGTGCGCTTCCCGCTACCGTACTTAACATGCTTTTCGAGTAGCCGCGAAAACTTACTCAACAGCAACGGGGGGGATAAGAGGGGGAGGAGAAAGAAAAAAAAAAAAAAAAAAAGGGGTTTTTATTCGGGTTTCTTCCCGAAGGACAGCATGCGCTCATCTTTAGGCTCCGGATCCAGAATGAGAGCGCTCCCCGCCCAGCCCTCCTCCTCCGAGCTGGTGTCAGGACGCCCGCCGGGGTCCTGGAGAGGTGGACTCGCCCCTTCCTGGACACCTTATCCCTGCGGGCACCACAGGGGCTCCCGAGTGATCCTTTCTGGCCGTGACCTCGTCCTGCGGCTGTGCCGTCGAGTGAACCGTGGAAGGGGGAAGAAGAGCTTGGGCAGCAGCTGAGCCGCCGAGCAGCGCTGCCGCCGGTTCGGCTGCCCCTGCCCGCAAGGGCAGCACGCGGCACCGGGGAGCCGCACCCGAGGCCGTGTCCCACGGGAGTTAGGTCAGCAGGAGAGGCTGCACCAGGAAACTTGGACAAACTAGAGTCGAATGCAGCGGGATTAGATAGACTGTCCCCTCTCTGCCCCAGCTCCAACCGGAGGTACTGAGGAAGGAGAGCTTCCCCGCCATCCCCTGGCCTGGATCCCTGTACTGTGAGCCCTGCTCTCCGTGGGTGCTTGGGGCTTGACTGATGAGGCCTAGCCTGCCCCATACCCCCCAGAGAGGATGTGCAGCCATCCAAAGCACTGAGCTCTTCGGTCTGGAAACCTCTGGAGCATACCTGCCACTGCGTCCCAGATACACCATGGGAGGAAGCAAGGAGTTGACCCAAGAGCCTCCACTTCCCCAGGTCTGGGGTAGAGGTGTGAGGTGCTGGCAATGGACATTGTGACAAAAGCTCAGACACTGGGGAAAGGTTTCAGCAGCACCTATGGGGACTTGAGGGCAGGGCTGGAAAGAGGAACTGAAGGAGCGTGGTGTCTTCGGCATGGCAAAGTTCCAGCAGCCCACGGCCAGTGTTGCCTGTGGGCTAACACATCTGCCACACAGACCAAGGTCAGGGAAACTCCTCAAGATGGATGTTTTCTTCTTCTGATTTTTTTTTTTTTTAATAATTGAAAAGAGTTAAGTAGAATTACAGTTAGTAAATAAATATCTCAAGGGAAAAGCTTTTCTGGAGGGATGCTAACCCAACAGGTTACAAAAGGTCAGTAGCAGGGTCAGTCTCACAAGCATGATTCACATCTCTTGTGCAACTGAAGCTCAGGCTTCAGTTGTGTGACCTTCTCGTTGCAGATCCTTGCTCGTGGGGGATCCAGTGCAGCAGCTGCTGGGGGGCTAATTGACCCAGAGTCATTAGGGGCTGTTCCATACCTGAAATCCACCCAGGACACAGGCAACTCCTCTGTCACCAAGTTATACCAGGAGGGGCTCCATCAGGAGCTGAGCACTCCTGTCTTAGGCACTGGATGAGCAAGGGGGAAAAACTGCACTTCACGTTTTGTGAGAGGAAAAAAATAAAGGATAGAAAGAAGAAGGGGGTGCACGGAAGGAAAAACCCAACATATTTTAGTGTAAATTGCCTAAATTTCAAGATGTTGGATGCTGGATGTGGAAACCCTACGAAACCTTTCCTGCAAATTACAGTATGTTCAACTTCCAGGGGTGCTTGGACACCAGCTTGGACTGCCAGGTTCAGGTTGAGCGTTGTATCAGCCTTCTGAGATGTGTTGGGTGGAACCATTGCATCATTCCCCTTTTCCAAAGTTTTTTTACATGAAACATGTACTTTGAAATAAAATGAAATATTGTCCCAACTGTCTCAATAACCGTTTGTATGTGATGGTGATGAAGAAATATTAATATTAATACTAATATGCCACAAATTCCTCCCAGCCCTTGAAAGACACCTGCTAGCATTGATTACTAAAAGAAAGATCAACTAACTTCATTTTCCTATTATTTTTAAGAAATTGCTAAATACTGCAATGAAGAGAAATCTCAGTACTTATCTTCTAGAAACAGAGGGAAATACCAATTTGTTCACTGAGGTGGTTATTTTCACAGAGTTACACTGAGAACATATACACTCTATCAAGTGTATCTTTGCAGTTTTAAAATATCTTTGAGTTTCACAGGCTTAGATTTCAGAGACTGTGATGCTTTTTCTCACCCAGCAAAGTTCTGCTTTCCCAGGCTACTGCAGGCCTGTTGACTCCCTCCTGTTACAGTTTGGGATGACACTGCTAAGAGGGTGGGCAGTACTTTCTGTGGAACTAACACCTCCTCCAAGAGCTTCAGGGCTGGAAAAAACCCACTGTGATTATAGGATCAAGTTAGACAGAAGTGAACTGAAGCAGAGAATCAACAGTTTCCAGATTCCACCTCAGCAGATTTTAGGGGAAGAGGGGACAATCCCCTCAGCACACCCTCCATGAAGTCCCCCTGCGAAGGAATCACAAGGACCTAAAGCTTTTGGCGAGTAAGAGGACTGCCACTGGAGTAACCAACATCCCCAGCCACTCAGCTGGCATGTGGGCTGCTGGCCTCGGTAGCAGCCTGAGTAGTCAGCTCCAGCAGTGTAATGGTAGTGGTATGGCTCAGCGAGAATTTGTCTTTGTTTTTTAAGACCAGGCTAGAAACTTCAGTCCTGCCTTTCCTTTTCTTTCCTGTTAGATGCAGGTGCACTGACTCTGCCCCTGCCCCAAGCACCGAAGCTGTGGGGCAGTGCCCATACCGGACTCTCTCCATCCTACCCCAGCCCTGCCCACGCACCCGGCCTCTCTTCCAAGAGGGCAACCAGTGCAAGTGTCACTCAGCTGGGGCTGCCTCTCTCTTCAGCATTCGGCATGCTTGCAGGCAAGTCAAACTGGAGACACACCTCTGAGCTGAAGCTCCAAAATTAGGGATCAAACACGATATATACAGGGATTTTTGAAGGAATTATATACAAAATATGTTTTGGCACAGTTTCAGAGGTTGAAATCTAAAGTGGATCGGTGGATTAGTGGAAAATCCATCCAAGGAAAAGCTGAGAGAAATAACATAATGTGCAAAAGGCACTTCCGATTTGCTTATATAGCTTGTTGTATATAGACTTGCTGTCTGCCAGTGCTGCAGGAACTAAGAAGAAAGTTGTAAAGGGGCTCATTCAGGACTGACTAGCCCCAGGTCCATCCCACTCTCACCAGCCGCTGGTAACTCTCCTGCAAGGAGCTGAGGCCGGGTTGCACAAGGCAGAGGCAGGATGGGACCCCCCTGGCTGGGCGCTGCCGACGCAGATTGCAGAGAACTTCAACCATGTCTCAGCCTAACGGGTTTGCCCTCAAATCTTCTCGCTAAGCCTGGTCCAGGCGCCTAATGAAATCAACACCGAAAAGAGGCAACGCTGTTCCAGCGTCTGAGGGGAAAAATAATCCCTGATCTCTGCTTAACATCGACCCGCATAATAACTTCAGCGGAGTTTCAGCCCGATGAAGGGTCGGCGTGTGCAGCCAGCGCCGTCGGTGAGACAAGAGCCGGGGCTGTCGGGCCGGGGGCTGTGTGCGGGATCCCGGCGCGCAGCCCTCGCTCCAGCCCCGTGCCGTGACCGGCGGCCCCGGGCCAGCGGCAGCCGCGTGTCTCCGGCGCGGGGCCGCCGGGCCAGCAGACGGGAGAAAGCTGTCAGTCGCCAGGAGGGCGTGCGCTGGCTCCGGCTGGGAAGGAACACACGGCTTCTGAATTCAGAGCACCGGCTGTATTTGCATCCCGACCGGAACGAAGTGCCCACCCTTCTCCGCCCCCAAGCCGTCCCGAGTCACAGTGGAACAGAAAACATGTTCGTGTTAGTAGCCGATGGCTTTTATTATCACTCTTTACGCAGATCTGACACCTATACAGCGATGCTTTCACCGTACGAAGGACAAGGACTGCAAAGAAAAGCACCTTGCCCAGCCACTCCACCTTCGCTGCTGCGACTGGGCTGGCACTTGATGGGAGGAAGGGGGAGTCGGGGGTTAAGAAGAAAAAATTAAATTCCCGTCTGATCTCATTTATTTGAATAAATATAAATATAATTTTTATATAAAACTATTCACAGACAAACAGCCATCCCAAACCCAAACTGGAGGTCTTTATGTCCTTTCTTATTTTTGTTAAGTCCATCCAGAAGGTTCTTTACGGGTTTAAATTTGCTCTCTTCTTTTTGCCTTTTTCTTTTTTTTTATGTCTCGCCTTTCGGTTTCAAATGCATTTCTTTTTTCTTTTTTTTTTTTCCTTTAAATTGCCTGTGGGGATACAGAGGAAGGCACCCTGGGCCATGCGAGCCTTGTCCCACGTTACGTCTTCGAAAGAGCAGGTGCCCTCTCCTGGGGTTACATAAATAACGTTTTGGTTGAACTCCCACAACTAAAACACTTACATTCCGAAAATATATTTATATATATAGATATATACATATATATATGTCTTTCTATTACTGCGAATGGATGACAATTACACCTCCGCGGCGGCGAAGGCCAGCCCGCTGCAGGTTAGCTGCCGTCCCTGGGCACCGGTGCCAGGTAAGCCCCCGTGCCGCCACCTCGCTCCGGGCTGGGAGCCGGCGGCAGGAGCGGAGCTCCGAGCCGGGCTCATAACGGGGAGATCTCTTTATCCTCAGTAGCCGACGAGGGGGATAGGGACTCTTCATCCTCCGACCGGGGGTAATGCCCCTGGCTGGTGCTACACTTACAGCCCCCGTGCGAGTTTCGCTGGGTGCCTTTGCCTTCTTTCTTGTGCTTCACCCTCCTATTTTGGAACCAGATTTTCACTTGCTTCTCGGACAGGTTCAGGTACGTGGCTATCTCGATCCTCCGCAGCCGGGACAGGTACATGTTGGAGGAGAATTCCCTCTCCAGCTCCAGGAGCTGAGTGCTGGTAAAAGCAGTCCTCATCCGTTTCCCGTTTTGAATTTGGCTGGATTCGGACCCTCCTGGACGGGAGAGAAATGCGAAGTTCAGCGGGACAGGGAAAACGGGGGAAGGGGGGCCAGAGAGAGACAGACAGACAGAAGGAGAAAGAGAGAGAAGACATTCCCCAGCAGCTTTCCGAGCCGCGGCAGCCGCTTTCCCTTGGGTGCACCCCTTCTCCCGCCGCCCTCCTTCCCCGGCGGCCGCAGGGATCCTACCCATGCCGAGGCAGTGGAACCTCCGGGGGTCGCTGACGCTGTAGGTGGTGGTGGCGCAGGCAGGTGGGTGATGCGCAGGGTGTCCCAGGGCGGCGGCGGCGGGCACCGAGGCGGCGGGCGGCGGGTGCTGCGGCGGATGGTGAGCGTGGCCGGTCCGCGGGCAGCACTGGGCCTCGCCTGCCGCAGCGGGGAACTGGCTTTTGAGCAGAGGGATGGCCCCGCCGGCGCCGCCGCCGCGGGACGAGTGCAGGTGCGAGGTGACACAGAGCGGGCAGACGCAGAAGGTGCCGCTCTTTCGGGACGGGCAGCCCGGGCCCGACACCGACATGACGAGGGGGGAAGGCATGCTGAGAGGGATGAAGAAGTCCTGGCCGTGATGATGCTCAGGAAGGGACGGAGCCGGCCTCGAGGAGTCTTTGATGATTAAGGAGTCGACATAGAAGGAGCGTGACATTGCAGAGGGCTGCGAGGCCGGGGGCGGCTCTCCCAAAGTCGGGTTTTTCCTGCTTTGCCAAGTTGCCTCTGAAGTCCCGGCGAGTCGAGAAGGTGCTTATGTTTGAGAGCCGAACAAAAGGGTCCCTGGAGAGGGCTGGTCTTAAAGTCCCCCCGCCTGGATCCCCTGCGCCGGGGTTTTATATCAAGTATTTAAACACGTGATGGCTGAAAGCCTCGCAGATCTAAATCTCCCCGGCTTCCCAGGCCGGCAGGAGAGGCTGCCGGGGGGGACCAAAGCGGGGTAGGGGAGGGGGGCAAAGTGTGCGTGCCCGCTCGTTGCCCGATGACTTCACTCCTTTGCCTCCGCCTCAAATAAATTATAGGAGCAGGGAAAGCGGGGAGGGGGCGGCTGCTCGGCGGCCCCGTCACACGTCGCGTTCGCAGGCATGTTCCTCCGTCAACACACCCGGGATGCTGGGGGTAAAACTAATCGGAAGGAGCTTCTGCTCGGGGGTTTTCCCCGAGGAGAACGCTCCTTTCCCTCGCCGGGAGGGAAAGAAAGGTGAGAGCAGGTAATGCTCTGAAACAAGCAGTTCAACTCCGCCCCTCTCGCCCCAGTAAAAGAACATCCAAAGGCCCGTGGATCCCACGGAGGTCTGGGGCCAACACCTTACCCCAGTCCGGCCCACTCCCTGCACTCAGGACTCCTTCAGGAGGCTCTTTCTGCATCAGAGGAGCCAAGTACAGATACCACCATGGATATAAACTTAGGGATGGAGCGCGTTCGCGTGTCTGCACATACATATGCACATAGGGTGGGTGGGGTGGCTTTTTTTTTCTCCTCGCTCTTTTCACCTCAAGTGAATCTTGCCAAATCGGCAATTACTGCAACGTACAAAGCCTTCAAATATCGAGACACTTCTCAGCCAAACAGTATCAAAACGGAAAACTTCCAAGTGAACTTCCCCGGCCGCTCCAGGACCGAAGCGCGCAGCGCTAATGAAAAGCGAACATGTCAGGGAGGGATTCTTTGATCTCCACCAAGTTTGCTGAAGCAATCACTCAAAGCAAAATTGGATAAACAGCTGAATACGGTCGGTGGCTCCGAAGCATTTCAGAGTGCATTACAAAGTCAAGGTATTCGCAGCATATTACGCGCTTTTTCTAATGACCTGTTTTATGGGAGTTTAAGAAGAGGCATCGTTAATAGAACTATCGCGTTCTTGTTTAGCAGACGCGAAGCGGCGTTTAAAACAGACTGCGGATCCCATTCCATTTGACACGGGAAAGGGAAGTAACAATTGTGCCTTAAAGCAGAAAACACAGACTACGCTTGATTACCAGAGGCTGAACAGAAACTCGGGAGGGCAGTAATAGCCGAAACGTGTTCAGAAGCGGTTATCATGAGCAAGGGCCGCGCCGCGGACATCCTCCCATCCCTCCCGCACACCCAGTCTCCCGCTGTTAGACCCAGCAAAAGTAAACCGCCTCCTGATGTAGACTGCATTTCCTCGCCCCTGGGACCAGCAAGGCTCGGCGGTCGCTACCGGCTGTGCTTGTGCTGTCCCGTCCCCATACCCAACCTGCCACAGGCAGTGCCGCTGTGCAGGGGCCGGCAGTCCCCCAGCCCTGCTCTCCTTCTCGCCTCACACCTCCCCTGGCAGGCAAGATGCAACAGCGTTTTTAGGGACACTCCACGCTCGGTGATCTGAGGATTTATGGATAGCAATTAAAGTTTTATGAATTGCAGCTGAGGCCTGTTATGTGGCTATTTGAATGTGATTAGAATTCAATTAGAAAGTGTTTACCGGCCGGCGGGGGCTCCTGAGTGTAAACAGACAGCTATTCCAGCAATGCGCTAATCCCGCGTCTTGTGACAACAATTAGGGGCTCGCGGGATTTAGGCGGGTCGGCTCCAACCTCACCTACTTTTCCCCAAACTGCTGCCTAGGGCTCAGCCGAGGCCCCGCAGCCGCCGGGCCCTGGAGTCTCAGCGGCCACTGCCGAAGCCCCGGGGATACCCTGGGGCTCTGCCTCCTGAGCTCCGGTGGGGCCCGCGAGATTCTAGCTACGGTCACCGTGCACAAGCATGGCATTTTTTTGGTTCGGCTCTTCCCGTTTAAACCAAAGTACCTCTGGAGAAAATTTGAACTAATATCTGCATTTGATTTTAATTTTTATAATTAAGTGGGGGTTTTTTTTGTTTGTTTGGGTTTTTTGTTTGTTTGTTTGGGGTTTTTTTGTTTGTTTGTTTGTGGGGTTTTTTTGCTTTTTTTTTTTGTAGGTTGTTTTTCCTTTAGGAGACGCTATTCTGGAAAATGAAAACTCAATAATACAACCCCAGATCTCAGTGGAAAAAGCTGTCTGCAGTGATAGAGTGGATCTGGGGAGGGGGCTGTCATAAGGGAAAGCAGACAGAGCAAGAGTCGGATCAAAATTGCAATTTGTAATTGTTATAATAAACCAAATGCAGTGATAAAAGAGAGAGAGAGAAAAAAATCACCAAGAAAAACCCACCCCTGAAAGCCAGAGCAAGAAAAGAAGTCATTTGAAAGCAAAGACATCCCAAACCAGGCGGAATGATGCAAGGCGTGCGCCCACATCACATCGGCCTCGTTACAATTTTATTTTTCAATAATTCTGTCCGATAAAATTTCATTGTCCATTAAGTAATCCCCGAAATGAGAGCTCTTATGAGCCTATAATGAGCTCTAATTGCTACGACTGGGAGAGCCACGTGGAAGGATTTAGAAGGTATTAAGCAGTTGGGTACAGAGCACAGGCTGTTACCTAGCCATTACTTTCATAATTCAAGGAGAAAATTAGTCCTTTTAAGGGAAAATCCTTTGATTCCCTTCATTCTGCTCGGGGTGACAGAGTATAGCTTTGTCTGCCTTTAGTTCAAGACAGTGTAACAAATGAGAATGTAACGAAATTGCCCCCTTTTGAAAGTGGAGCAGTTCAAAAAGAACATCAGAGCCGCTCTCCTGGTCCGCCGAGCGCAGGACTGGGTGCTGGTCCCTCTTTTCTTCCAGATGTCTCTAACACCTTTATGTAGAAGAGATTCACGGCTTAAATGACAAAAGCAACTCTTTCCCTTCCCTCCCCCAACCCCTGCAGCTCCCGGCAGAAGAAAAAGCCATGCCCGCCCGGAGAAAGCGCCGGCTTTCAGGCGCGCATCTCCGCGGAGTTCACGGGAGAAGCTGCCTCAGCGGAAAGCGCTAAAGCCCGGGGACACGTTTCGAGCAGAAAAAAACAAACAACCAAACAACCCCAAATAAACACTCAAAACCACAACAACAAACACAAAACAACGCCTGTAGAGCAGCCGTGGTCGCAAACATCACACCGGGGTGACATGCGGTGGCGCTGGGCAGGCTGCGCCCCGGGTTGTAGCAGTTCCCGTACGGGAAAGTCCCGCGCAAAATAAGGCCGTGCGTGGGTAAGCGAGGGGCCGCGGGCAACCTGCGCTATAATCGCGTTTATTCGCTACTCTAACATTGATTTCTTATTAGTCTCCAAAGTGATCGGCAATCCCAACGCTGGCCTTTCTGAAGTGAACGCAATCTGAAGACAGGACTTGGCCCCAGCTCCCATTAAGGAGGTCATTATAAAAGCGTGAACAAGTCTATTAATGTTTTATTGAAAGCCCATCGTTAACTTGTATCCATCCTTTTCTGAAAGTGGCATTGTGATATTGCTGTCTGTGGCACATCTTACCCAATATAGCCCGAGATTTCTCCATTATCTGTAACCAAGCAACACTTTCTGAATACCAAAAATTGAAAAGAACCGCTTAGTCTTCAAGAAAGTCCTCAATAATAGTGGAAAAGAACAAAGATCCAGGAGACAACAAAATGCCACAGGGGTGACTTTTCATGAGCAATTATCTCTCATTAATCAGAAGAACAGCTGCAATATTAATTTTCTCTCTTTCTTCCTCTCTTTTCACAGTCCCCAACATTTGAATAATCATAAATTTTGATTTCATGGACCAGCAACATTGCCAGCGACTTGCAGACACAAGATACCTAGGCAGGGCGCACGCTTTGCACATAGCTCTAATTTTAAGGCTGCCAAAGAATAAACTGAAGAAAAGAAAAGAGAGGAAAAGTCTGGATTGCTTTGCCCCCTCCCTTTGCCTCGGAGCACGGATTAAACCAGCAGCCCCTTCTCTCCACCCCTGCCGCTTTCTCTCATGGAAAGTAACAGGCGAAAGTACCGAGTGTCTGCGCCAGCTTCAAGCGTGGGAGTTTCTACAACCTCGCTGTCCATTTAACTTCCAAACATGAAGCCAAGCGTTGTAGATCTGTCCAAAGAGACAATCTTTGGGCGTAACACGCATTGTGAGACATCAAAAGGCCCTGGCGTTATGCGCACTGAGAAGCGTATTCAGCACGAAGGGTGCAATGGCTCTCTTTTCAGGGGCTCAGCCGCGGATTGTTTAACAAGTGACGTCGCCGCGGCAAGAAAACCGCGCTCCTCCAAAGATAAGGATGTAACATTAAATCTCGCTTTTTTGGATTTCAAAGAATCTCATTAGGGCAGCGGCCGGAGGCGGCCAAGCCGGGAACGGGAACCGTGCCCCGGGGATGTGAGCGCTCCGTGCCGCCTTCACAGCTCCTCGTTGCCTGGGGGAACAGGGCAGGGTCGAGGCCGAAACCCCACCAGTCCTCGAACTCTGCCCATCCTCGGGCATCGGCCTTTCCCTGCTCGGCCCCAGAGGGCGGGGGCACGAAGCTTCCCTCCAGAGACGGGCTCGCAGTGGCCAGCGGGCTCACCCAAGGCTTTGCGGGCTGACCGTGGACTCAGGAGAGGGAATGCAGCTTCTCGCCTTTTCCCGCAGATGCTCGGTGTCCTTCCCTTCCGTGAGAGATTTCCTTTGCCTCCATCCCCGGTGATAAATTACCCCTCCTAGACTTGGCACGGCAGCCCCCTCCCCTCTCCAGGAAATGGGGCCGTTTCCGAGGGAATGAAGGGGCACTCGTGCGCTCAGCAAGGACAGGTCCCCGGCTGCCCTGCCCGGGACTGCTGAGACCCTCTTGCCCCAATTCCCTCTCGCACCTCGTGAAGTGGGGGTGGTGGCAGATGGCACGACACGGAGCTCCAGCTGGAGCGGCCACCTCTCTCAAGGAAGAAACCTGCTACGTCTTTCAACCCCTTCCAGCCTTTGGGGAGATGATCATACTCCACGTTGTCGGCGCTGTTCCCAAAGTAACTAATTCACACGATTAACAGCAAATTTCTACATGAGTCCTTCAGGGCAAGTATGATCCCTTGTGTTTGAATGAGTGTTTCTAAAGAGCTCCAGCAGCAGCCTTTATCCACTCTCTCCCTGTCACAATCCAATTCAGCGACTTTTGCTTTCACCTGCAGGCCTACAGTGACAACTGTCTTTCACGTAAAGAGCAGCCAGAAGGCTTAATTCTGTTATTTATTTTATTTGGAGTGGGAAATTTGTGAGGTTCTTCCTAAGTTAATCAGGTCTGCTCATATATACATGGGTGTAGGCCTTAATTCTCTTCCTCTTTAACCCTCTTAAAAAGAGTGTTAGCACCTTGATGGGCTCCCTTCAGTGTCTGGAAGCAAAAATCTTTTGTCTGCATCTCCTTACCATAGCACCCCTCTATAAGAGATTGTGTGAAGGAGACAGAATAAGAAAGTACCCAGTGAGATCACAGTCTTGTCTGACATTTCTCTGAGTCTGCCATGTTTATAGTACTCACCAGGTATGGGGCAGCATCAGGCCAGACACTACAGACCATCTGGGCTCTGGTTCCTTTACTGGCCGTTGTTTACAGCTCTTAAACTGCTAGCTGTTACACATGGTAAGTGTGAGAGAAAGCTGTGATGGTCCCTCTTTAAAGGGGATAAAGTTAAACCCCTGCAGCAGCCTCTGTGAAGTTTTATGTTGGGAGATAGAGATGAAAGCCCAAAGTCATGAGAATCAGAACAAGGATTCAAAATGCTGCTGTGGACTCTAGAATACACCAGTCACGATCTGCTTTGGTTTTACAGTGATATAATAAAAATCAACACAGGAGCGATACTTTGCAATGATACAGGCCCCAGTCCAACAAAGAACATGAGATTCTGTGTAATACTAAACATCCCTCTCCATTCTGTGTAATAGTAAACAACCCACTTCATTTCTCTCCTTGAAATTCAACCCTCACGAATTTTGATCCTTAGGTGTCATGGTTAGGTTGAAGCATTCTGCCTAACAGTGACCAGGAAGCAGTCTTATGAAGTTTCTGCTAGAGGAAGCACCACATTTTTAAAAGCCATGTTAACAGGAATGGATATTCAATGCTGCCTGTGAGAAAAAATGAAGTCATCAAGCATATCATCATATTGTAGGAGCTAACTATATCACAGAGAACTGTGTACATTTTGAGTTCTATTCACACAACGTAAGCAAATAAAATGGTTATAATTTTTCTTTCTCCTGTAATGAAAGTATGGATGTGGGATAGTTCAAGAACTGTAGACTGATGAAGGAATTACCTAAGGAAAGATGATATCACTCCTCCAAACTCAAAAAGCAGAGAGGAATACAGTTATCCCCAAGGATAAGTCTCAGAATCAGTTGAATTATTTTGTTTAATTTGTTTTGTTGCCACAGCCAATAGGACTTCACTATTCACAGGAAAGAGGTGAAGTCAGTGCCTGTGGAGGCTGGAGTGCCCCACTGGAAGAAGTGCAATGACAAAGCCAACATAAGCTAGGAGCTCCACAGCTGAACATGACTTTGTGACTGGGGCACCTGGACACATTAGTCCATGTTTACAAAGCATCACTGTGGTACGGCCAGGTTAACAGGTGTGACAGAGCAGAACAGGCAAGGCCATTGCACTAAGGAGACAGAAATACTGTGCATGTGGACTCTGGAGCATGCCAACCATACACGGAGAAACCCATGTAGATAGTGAAAGCCCATGACACTGGGCATGGAGAAACCTCATCAGTGATAGCAGAGTTTTCCAGGTCCATCTCAGAAAAAAACTAAATCAGAGCACATCCAGTGAACAGCTTTAAAAGTATGGTATCAGAGGAACATGGAACCCAGGAGAAGAGAAGACTCATAGAGAGGAGACATGATTTTTATTTATACCAGTGAGGTAAATATCCACAAGAGAGAAGAGCTACTCCATTTAAGGAGGAGTATAATCATAAAAACAGGTCAACATACACCGGCCATGTAGAAATTTAGCATGGAAAAAAATCAAAAAACCCCTCCTAACTATGAGAGAAATAAGGTCCTGGAACTCCATGTGGGATTTACCCATGGGAATATGAAATAAAATTAGTTTTAAGAGAAAATTTGACACATTTCTGACTGTTATGTAACAGTCTCTGATCTTATGGGATTTTTTTTTTTTCTGAAGACACATACATACTCTGGTTAACATCCATTTTGAAACAGTACTGACTTAATTTTTAGTTGTTGATTATTTCAGGGAATGTGTTGTCTAAAAAATATGCTGGATTTGTACTCCTAAAAACCGAGGTACTCAGAGCACCCAGAGCAAGTGTGGAAATAGTGCTCTGCTGCATCTGCTGCATTGCTGTCCTCTACCCTATACCATCCCTGTTCATTGCCTATTTAGCGTTCTGCCTCTGCTCCAACAGGAACTGCTGCTTTTGTTTGGGGCTCTCCTTCTGTTTTTACATTTGTTGCTACAATGTGTAATAAAAGCCATATGTGCCAAAACAGTCAGTTTTTTTCATATGTCAGAATAAACTTTGGTCTGATTTTGATACAGTCTATAAACTTCTACAGGAAAGAAACCAATCCTCTTGTTTCTTCAGTTCCATTTTCACAATATAGTCTTAGCTTTGCCTGAGCAGCTGGTAGGTGAAAACAAATATCTAATGCCTGTAGCTCGAAGCAGCCCTTTATCACATTCAACTTTTGACATGCATTTGTATCCCCAATATAAAATATAGGGACAAAACCAAAACTTTCAGGAATCAGTCTGAGTGAAATACAGGCTAGAGGTACCCTACTCCTGCTTTCCTATGAAGAAAGTAATATGTTGAAGAAGGACACAATATGAGCATGTCAAAATGAAACCGAAATGAAGATTTGTATTAAAAAGATGTTAAAAAGTTATGCATAGTCTGCCTCTTCATATTTCTCATGAATACATTGTCCAAGCTTGTATTTGAAGCTTTCAGTTTGAAAAATCATGGAAACAAAATAATTTCACATGTTTTATGCATGTACTTGTGTAAGTACATTGGTTCAAAGCTTATTTCATATCCTATAGTATTGAGGCTATGTCAAAATATAATGGAAAGAGAATTATTGAAATCTTGAAGATAATTTTATTAAGTTCATAGCACTCTTCTAGGAAAAAAAATACATTAAAATGAAAGAAATTCCCCCAAACAAACCAAATAATCTAAAACAGTATGAAGCCTCTGAAGAAGGAAGATGTATTGGAACCTAAACTGGTAAAAGATGTAACCATGAAGGCATAAATTACAAATTTATTGTGAAAAAAAAAATACTGTGATGCATTGATCAGATGAAAATACATCAGCCAATAAGGGATCCAAAGTTTTAAGAGTAGTTCAGACACAACTGTGTCCACATTAGCAGTCTTTGTTCTCTCTCTTACACTTCAGCTGAGCCAAGGACGAATATTCCTAGAATACAAGTAACATTACAGTGTATAAGAGGTCTGTCTGTCTGCACTCTCAGACATACTAAGATAGACTAGCTACAAGTCAAAAAATGGAAAGCTTTGGGTAAATTACTACTCTCTGTTCAGAGCTGTAGGACAGAATAACTCTGCAGCTATTCTGAATGGTGTAGTGGGAGTAGAATTTGGCCTGGTGTTTTCAAAGGTTAGTTAAACAAAATATGACCTTTTTCAGGCTAGGGGAACAAAAGAGGTCAGCTCATTCTCCAGAGCTACAAAAGGTCTTTCAAGGATACCAAAGAAATAAAAATAAAAGCCATGATGACACTTCCTAGATGCACACATAGAAACAACACTTGTATGTTAAGATATCACCCAGTGCAAAAACCCCTGTGAACGTCCCATTTAATAGAGTCATGCCAGTAATTCACCCACTGTGGGAAAGGTGTACATATTCAAACAATCAATTTTGTCCAAGGTGCCAGAGCAAGACAGTTGCAGAACTGACATTTGACCCAAAATCTCATATTTTTCAGGGTCTTGCAGTATTTAACAGAGTTTCCTAAGGCACCTTGAAGAATTGCAAGAGTCTGCTGAATCTGACTGTACTTTAATAACTAGTTGCAGCTTTCCCATTCCTTTGTGGGCAAGAACTTACATAGGTTATTCTCCTACTTGCAAGGACATTCTGGAACAACCTGGCCATTGTGTACAAACAGATCAGTTTCCCAAACTTCACTGATTTAATTCTCTGCTGCAGGCTGGAATTTATACTCTAGTCTCTTTGAGGGGAGCAGAACTCTGCTCCAATGTCTTAAAGGAGCTGCACTGAATCTGATCACAAAGTGCCTTTGAATCAGATGTGCAACTTTTTCCTCTGCTGCTTCTTCACATACACATCAAGAAACTGTAGCACTCACAAGTGTAGTGGTGGGATAAAGCACAGATTTTCACTGAGCTGTATTAGCTGATGCTTAGGGTGAGATTGCTAGTCAAAAATGAACTCGATGGAACCAGATCCTGCAGAAAGGCAATTCTTTTCCAACGTCTCTCTTGCTTTGAAAGGAACGTAAGTTTATTTTGAGGTTGCAGATTATTCCCCTTTCTCATGCTTTACCACAGAGGTTGGAATTGTTATTTGTTCTCTATCTTCCTTGAGGAAATAATGCTCTAGGAATGTAATATATTCCACTATACATAATTTTTTCACACTTTAAACAACTCATAATAGGAATACCTATTTTTTCATTATTTAAGGTTCATGCTCAGTATTATCAGAGAGAAAAAATATCTACTTGGAAGCAGAAAGGATGCTATATTAAAGATATTCAAATGGAAATACAAATTGACATTTTTAGAAAATCTCAAGAAATCTCTCTTTGCTTTTATGCAATAGGAATGAACATGTCAGCATTCCCAAATATTAATGGACTCAAAAGTATTCAGAGGAAATCTCAGTTGTTCAAGTTTTGATGATTTTAAATTAAAGACATCCTTCCCTGTTCTCTTTAGATCAACATTTGTCACAGTAACTAATGAGGAAGTAATTATAATGTAATTTGTCAGAATAATCTGACAGGCAAAGAATTGTGTTCTCAATCCTAAAGGACTACATAGTTCTACTTTTCCAACAGATTGGGTACATGTGGGTGGCATAGCAGAGGGTATTTGTCTTTAAGCAGGATAAAAACTTTTGCACTTTCTATTCTCAAACAAAAATGGACAAAGGCATTGTCTAATTCTCTAAAATATGTTACATGAAGGCAGTTCACCTTAATACAGATTAATAAATCTTATTTTAACATTTTCATCATCTAAAAGCTACTTCTTTTAACAGTGACTTTGAGGTTTATCATTCAATTGCAGTGGTTAAGTAGTCACCCACTGTTTCTTTAAGACAGTGAGTAAACAGCTTAGTCATTCAGTCATATTTACCAAGAGGAAAATAGCTGTCCTCAGAATAAATATAAACCACAAGAAGACATTGAAGGATGGAAAAACTAAGAAACAAGAAAAAATAAAGACATTAGTTTAAAATTTGTGCTGGTATTCAGAGAGGTGTGATTGTTCACTCCAATAGCAGCTGGGGAAGGCCTGCATTTGTCATTGTCCATTTTGGTGTGGGGTATGTTTTGGTTCATTTTTTTAGGATAGAAGTTGACCACAGCTTTACACAAGTTAAAGTATCTGTCTGTCTGGTATATACAGCAGAGGACTCAGCCCACATTGTTCCTTTTACTTGTTTTCAGCACTCCTGGCACACACTCTTCTTAAAGGTGACCTTCTGAAGAAAGGACTGACATTGTACATCTGCTACTTTAAGAATGTCTTTAAAACCTAGAACTTGCTGTTCCATTTGCATGTTTATAGGATTTTGTTGACATTTTGCTTTGTGGACTCTATGCTTTTAGTCTGGCAGCACGGAATAAAACCCCATTAGTTTCAATGCTAAATTAATCTCAAATAAAATAAAAAAAATTGTGTGTTTCTGTTTAATTTATGTGATTATAGGAAAAATAAAACAAAAACTAAAAGCCAAGCAACATGTTGAATTAGATGCCAATATTGATAGGAAGAGAAGAAACAAGTTGCTGTGTATATTTCATGTCAATGAGTCCTACAAGAAGAAAACAAATCCAGGTGTAATGCCTAAAAACAGCCAAGAATTAACCCTGCCTGTAGGTTATGTGAAACACAAGTAGATCTTTAAGTCAAGCATATCACAAATTCTTTATGGATTAGGAGATTCTGCTTTCAGTAATGTGTAATTTGGTCCTTGAAAGACCAGGACTATCCAACTCCACCCATCCACAGTTTTAACAGACTTGGAACTACAAGGATTCTACTCTCCATTTTGTTATATGTTAAGGGAATTCTGAAAAGGAAGCATCTGATTTTCTCTTTACATGCAATCTATGCTTTCTGTACTTTATTTATGACTTATAAAGAGTCTCTTTCAGAAATACTATATTCTACATAGAGGTATCTTTTGAACTCGTTTTATTAACCTCATGCAATATAGGAAGTTGGACCAAAAGGAAAATGAAATAAATTGCTTGACAAAAGGAAAAAAAGACTAATAAAAAAGGACATGAATTGGAGCTATTTAACATACCTTTTTATTCTAAGAGCTCACTCAATCCTGCATCATAAAACCAGAATCAGAAATATGACTTATCATAATGGTTTGGTGTCAAGACTTCCCTTTGATTTTTGCAAAAACAAATCTTGGTTAGTTTATTTGGGTTTATAGGGATTTTGCAAAATAATCAGTTAATCAGGAAGAAATGACATAATGAAATTGGTCAGACAAACAAATACAATGCCCTGACTAACAGTAAGTTCTGTTGTGTTAGTTTTAGCTATTTACTTGTTCCTGAGTTTGCCTTTCTATGCTTCTGCAATCCTGGAAATAATTTTTTAAAAACACTTTATTTGATTTTGTTAAAACTTGGGGCATGATGGTCACTGATGCCATTAGCAGAAACATGTACATTATCAGATACACTTTATCCAGATTTGTCAAGAGCAATGGGACATTTAAGCAGGACAGAGGAACCAACCCAGAGGTGAGGGGCTCTGTGTCAAGGGAAGGGACTGATGACCGGGTCTCAGAGCAGACCAAGAAAAGCACAGCCTTATGTGAGTGCCCTTGGAGATTTGCTACAATTCTGTAGCTTTGTTAAACTCCCTCTGCAGTGTATATTATTTCTACCTTCTCTTCTCTGGCTTCTGCACCATCCCTGCTTGCCCCCTTCCCTTGCTATCACCACCCACTTTGTTTTCCTTCTGGCTACCTCTCTTCTCTTAGTTAATCAGGGAAAGAGAAGTTGTTCCTGCCAGCTTTGCTTTGCTATTAAGCAGTGGTAGGAGTTCAAAGACCAAGTTTAGGCCCGCACCTGCTGCTTGTTCTTTGATGCCCTGTTGCATGAAACAATTTCCTTCAGAAGTTCCAACAATGTACTAATTAACAAAGGAAAAGAGGGAGAAACAAGACAAAGACTGTGGGAGGAATGAAGTGAGTAACGACTGAAAGATGTCAGAGGAAAGCAGGGGAAAGAAGCAATTACAAAGCCAGAACTGGGATAGAAACAGGGAAAAGGAGAGGGACTAACAGTAAAGGAGAGGAAAGTAAAAAAAAAAAAAAAAAAAAAAAAACAACAAACAANGCAGAAATCAGAAGACAGCAGAAGACAGGGGAACTGGAATAAAGAGTTGTTTAAAAATAATTTTTAAAGTCTCCTTTAGGTTACAGTGTGCAATTCTTACAGAGCAACTCTCTCTGACAGAGAGATCTGTCCATGGTATCAGTTCTCCCCTAATGCAGTAAGGAAGTTTACTGGGGAGGGAGGGCATTCCTACCTGGAACAACAGCACAATGCTCCTCAGTCTGGACTTTAGCCCTACCATCTTTATTTAGATATACAAGAGTTAAATTGCTTAAAAATACAATCAGTACAAGCCTGGCAATATTCTCACTGTTCCCAAAAAAAGGACAATGAACTGTAAATGGGAGTCCCACAGTTTTGGGTCAGAGTGGACACCAAAACCGTCAAAAGCAAACTCTGGTGTAAAGGCGTGACTTGGAAGTACGTGGCTAGTGGCAGGGCTGGCACATAACAGGGACACATCAGCAGTGGAGAAGAAGTGACCTCTCCTTGAAACAAAGGAGAGGTCTACCTTCTTCAGTGTGTGTGCTAGAACAAGCTGCACAAAATAAGGAGTCTCCTTGAAGCCTCTGAGGGTGGTCCAGTACTGCTGAGTCCAGTGCTGAAGGCTTTGAACACACCAGGTGCTGTGAACACACGCTGAAGCATCATGGGCACCTCAGCCTAGAAACTCATAACTTCCACATCATACCTGCCACAGCTCTTCATCTATTAAAGACTGCCACAGGCTGAACACCTGGAAACCGTGGACTGTGGAACTGCCATTTGTTAGGCAAGTAATGTACACCTAAAGTGATGAGCTGATCGAGGGGCTTGGGACTCTCTGTCTTATCACAAATCCATCAAGTGAGCTTACCAAGCCTGTCATGCCACACAGCACAGGGATCTTGGACCTATAACATTTGCTGGTCCCTGCAGCACCACTCCCAGGGCTTAAGTGGGAGGTGGGTAAGCCCATCCCTTCAATGTCGTTTCCAAGACTTCCAGCATGGTGCTGCTGTGCTGCACAGCATTAATCCTGGTTACGCATATGCTACCCATATGCTACCGTGAAACAGGTACCTGAAAACAAACTGGTTACCAAATTCATCTGTAGAGTGAAACATAGCTTCACTGAGACCACCAGGTTTTCTTCTGCTTTTGCCAGTATTAATCCTGCTAAATCCAATTTCTGTGTGAGATACATAGGAAGAAAAACTAGGTAAAAACCCCATGAGTTAAGCATACTAGTATGAAAGTACATTATTACTCTGGCAAATTCTGTGTTATTCTGTAGAATTATGTTATTTAGGAAATGAAACCTGATACAAGTAGCTCATGATAGAAATACTGTCACACTTTTTGAATGTGACAGCACAAAATACTGCTTTCTCCTTTGCAGCAAAGATGCTTCATGGACTCTCTCACAACCACACTGTTTCTACCTTGGTTTTACACATCATCACTTTTTTGTATGCACTCCACATCTGAGAAATACACATGAGGATCTTTGTGAGTAATGGAGAGTAAGTGGCAACGTAGTCTTTCAGAAAAGAAACTGATTGGTATAACAAATCCAGAGAAGGGCCACAAAGATGTCTTGAGAGATGGGGCACCCCTCCATTGAAAATAGGCTGGGAGAGTTGGGACTGTTCGGCCTGGAGAAGGCTCTGCTGAGTCCCCACAGCAGCCTTCCAGTACCTAAAGGGAGCCTACAAAAGGCTGGAAAGGAAGTTTTTACAAGGGCCTGTAGTGATAGGGGAAGGGGAAATGGCCCTGGGTTGAAACATGATATGTTTAGATTAGATTTTAGGAAGAAATCCTTTGGTGCGAGGGTGCAGCACTGTAATGTGTTGCCCCAATAAGTTGTGGGTACTCTACCTTTGGAAGTGTTCAAGGGCAGTTTGGATGGGTCTTTGAGCAATCTGGTCTAGTGGAAGTTTCCCTGCCCATGGCAGGAGAATTGGATGATCTTTAAAGTCCCTTTCAACTCAACTATTCTATGATTGTATGATACACTGAAACAAGCCAGGAAAAAAGAACTGCAGATTTCAAAGGAAAAAAATATAATGGGAAGAGGAGGCTATTGTAAATAAGGTACATGAAGTACTAGGAAAGTAAAGGTGAACACAGAATTCCCTTCACACTCACGAAAGTGAAAGGGAGTGCTACAGATGTCATTTATCTGAACTTTTAAAAAGCCTGTAAAAGCCCACAACATCCTTTTTTCTTAATTTGAGAGAGATGGATTTAAGGGGTGGGCTGTGAAATGGAAAAGAAAGTGGTTGGATAGTTGCATCCAGAGGGTAGAGGTCAACAGCTCCTGATGGACATCAGTGGTAAGTGATATCCCTCAGGGATCCATACTGGGACCAGCACTGGTTAATATCTTCATCAGTGATGTAGACAAAGGGACCTAGTGCACCTTCAGAGAATTTGCAAATGACACTAAGCTTAGAAGTGTGGTTGACACACCTGGAGCATGGGACCAGTCCAGAGGGACCTGAACAAGCATGAGAAGTGGGCCTGTGGGAATCTCTTGACATTTAACAAGACCAAGTATAAGGTGCTGCATGTGAGTTGGGGCAACTGCCACTATCAACACAGGCTGGGGATGAACAGATCCAGGGCAGTCCTGCTGAGAGGGACTTGGGGTGCTGGTGGAGGACAGGCTGGACATGACCCAGCCATGGACCTGCTGGAATGAATCCAGCAAAGGGCCACCAAGTTGATTAGAGGGGTGGAGAACCGCTGCTAGGAGGAAATGCTGAGAGAATTGGGAATTGTTCAGCCTAGAAAAGAGAAGGCTTTCAGGTGACCTGAATGTGGCCTTGCAGTACCTGAAGGAGGCCTACAAGAAAGATGAAGAGGGACTTTCTACAAGGACATGTATTAGACATTAGCAAGAAATCACTTACTGTGAGGGTAAAGACATAGTTTTTACATTTACTGTGAGAGTGAGACATTGGAACAGGTTGCCTGGAGAAGCCATGGATGCTTCATCTTTGGAAGTGTCCAAGGCCAGGCTGAACAAGACCTTGAGCAACCTGGTCTAGTGGCAGGTGTCTCTGCACACAGCAGGGCAGGGTGGAACTTGATGATCTTTAATGTCCTGTCTCACCCAAGCCATTACATGACTCTGTGATTAGCAGACCTTTTATTTATTTTTTTTTACTGTTTCAGGCTGAACCCTCTGACATTATATATTAGATACTGCTGCAAGTACATAATCCACCAGTCCACTCTGTCAAATAAAAAAGCTCTGCTCCCCCTTTTTAAAATGTCCTGCTACTGCTATATCCCATGTCACACTGCCTTCCACTGTTGTCACAACAGCTGATGGCCTACCTGCTGCTAAGGCCATCATGCTCACACTGGCATTTTCCAGTCTTTGTTTAAAGTTTTGGTTATGACAAATACCAAAACTGCCAAGAAAGAAGAAGAATCCCTGCCATTTTTAGGGTTTTCTGCTTAGCATTAATTGATGTAGTCCTAAAGGGGCTGTTCCTCTGCAAATTCATTGTTCATCTGCTCTGCAAACAGTGATGCTTTCCATGGAGTATTCAAGGCTGCCACAGGAATGGCAGATCCAGGAAGTGACAGCACCAAGAGACATCTAGACACCTGGTCCCAGCCTTTGTGTAGGCAGGCCAGGGGCTACTTTCCCCGTATCCCCCTGCACTAAGCCAGAGGGACCCGTGGGGAACCCCTCAGCTCACAGCTGATATCTGAACCCCCCCCACCGTGAACTCCATGGGTGCCCAAAAAGGGTTAAAACCTCGTGGTTAAGAAAGCCAGTGGTATCCTGGGCTGCACTGGGAAGGGCACTGCCAGCAGGCTGAGCGAGGTGATCCTGCCCCTCTACTCAGCCCTGGTAAGGCACAGCAGGAATGCTGTGTGCAGCTCTGGACTCCTCCAGACAAGAGAGACATGGAGCTCCTGGAGCAGCTCCAGTGGAGGGCAACAAAGATGAATACGGGATTGGAGCATATCTCTCATGAGGAAAGGTTAAGAGAGCTGGCTGGGTCTGTTCAGTCTGGAGAAGAGATGTCTGAGAGGGGTTTTAATATCTATCAGAATCTGCAGGGAGGATGTCAGAGAATGGAGGCAGATTATTCTCAGGGATGCCAAGCAATAGGAAAAGGGACAACGTGCAGAAACTGATGCACAGGAAGTTCCACCGCAGTGTGAGGAAGAACTTTACTGTGCAGGTGACCACACTCCAGAACTGATTGTCTAGAGAAGCTGTGGAGTCTCCCTCACCGGAGATATTCAGGAACCGTCTAGACACAATGCTATGCCCTGTGCTCTAGGAAGACCCTGCAGTAGGGGGTTGGACCCGATGACCGCTCCCAGCTCGACCCGTTCGTGCCTCTGGCGAGCCGGGCCCGGAGAGAGCGGTGCCCGTACACCTCCACGGCCCCGCGCCCCGCCCGGCCCGCCCGGCCCGCGCGGCTCCGGGCGGCTCCAGGCGGCTCCAGGCNCTGGCTCATCGGACGCCCCGGCTCGGCCATGGCGGACTTCGATGAGATCTACGAGGAGGAGGAGGACGAGGAACGGGCGCTGGAGGAGCAGCTCCTGAAGTACTCCCCCGACCCGGTGGTGGTGCGCGGCTCTGGCCATGTCACCGTGTAAGGGCCGCGCCGGGGCCTGCGCGGCCGGGGCGGGCGGTGGTGGAGGCCCGGGCGGCGGGATGGGGGCGGCCGGGAGCGCCGAGCCCGCGGGTACAACTTGGAGCAAATCGGGGGTTGGGCGTGGGGAGCGCCGGGCCGGGACTTCTGCCTTTCCCCTACGTCCGTGAAGCTGCGAGAGGGCTCTTCTCGGCCCCACAGGGCAGCTGGGAGCCGCCTGGAAACTCGCAGGCGGGTGGAAACCTCTAGGCGCTGAGGAAACGAGACTGGCTTGGGCTGTGACTGGCAGAGGAATGTGAAGTATTTGTCCAAAATGATGAGCTGTCAGGAAGTAAGGTGCCTGTGTTCCTCTGTATAACAGGTATGTGCCAGCACATGACCGGCTGGACTATTGAACAAGATTGTTTATGTACCTGTTACCTATTCCCATTTAACTTGTGGCTGATAATATAGCTCTGAGGACTTTAACAAAGAAAAAGCATCAGTTAATCGATAGCTACGTGTAAAGTTGTGTTGTGATTGGTGTGTGTTGTTTCACTGTGTTTGACGTGGAAGCAACTTTGTTTTGTGTGTGTTTGGTATCCGAGTCCAGCAGCAAGTGACCGTGAGCTTGTGTAGTAGCTCTCAATAATGTAAGAGATAAGGGTATCATTCCTTCCATCAGTTCTGTCAGGCTCACTTTGTTGAAGTGTAGTAGTTGTCAATTACAATGTATAGTGTCAGAAGCTGAAATACAAACCTGGAGACAAGACACAGTAGGTGTGCACAGAGTTTTGGTTTTTTTTGTATTCCATGTTCAGCAGAGCTTGATTTGTAGTAGACATAAAAGCTGAAGATACTGGGATCTTTTGCTCTGAGTTTCATAAATTCTGCTGATTTTCAGGCGCTGACCTGACAAGTTTTTTTGGCACTTGGGTATATTGCTGCTTTATTATCTGGTTGACACAAATAGTAATAGCTGGCCATTGCAGTTCACTGTCTAGTTAAAAACAGGAAGTAAGGCATGGATAGACTGAGAGAGATTGGGAAAGTTAGAAGGACATAGATGGGGCTGGAGGCCAAGGAGGCCCTGTGAAAGAATAGAAGCATGTAATCAGTGTGTTCAGCTTATGACTGTTTATTGTGAGCAGAAGCTGTACCAGTGATTCACTGAAAATAAGTCAGTAGCCTTAGTCTGTTTCTAAAAAACAGAGCAAAACCACAATTAGATAGTTTCCGTATTAGCAAATGAAAAGTACAAATGACTGAAACAGAGGCAAAGACTGGTTTCTTCTCCAATACTTAAAGGTAGGTTGTGCAAGACGAGATGAAGGCCCGTTAGTGGAATGTTGGGGAAGCTTGTGAAGCATTGGCTGTGACTTGTAAGGGCCTTGTGGTTGAAGGATGGCTACCTTGTTAATTCTTCATTAATAGTTACTAGCTCATTATTACTTTAAGATCTTCTTCAAAGTACTTGTTCTTTAGGTTTTGAATGAGCAATGAAATACCGATCTCTGCCTCCAAAATTGGGCAATTGATCTTCATCTACTTTCTTTCCTGTGCCAGGTATTAACAGTTAACTATGTAGCATCAGCCACTTTTACCTACAGCCTATAACTTTTTTGTCATTGATCCAGAAGCTTATTATTAAGTTTAGATCCCTTTTAGAACATTCATTTGGTGCATATAAGGAATAGGTCAAGTCCTGTGTATGTGATGATTTAGTCTTGCCAGTATAAAAACATGTGTGCATTTTGAAGCTCTGACAAAAATGATCAGCAGTTAAGCAAATACTGGATTGATCTGTCCCTGGCTCTGCAGTTTGAAGAGTTGCTGACTGCTTCTGCTGTATGTATATTTCAACAGAAGCCTTCTTTCCACAGAGAGCTCTTCTCTTTTCTGTTGTCATATCCTTTCTGATCTTACATAGGAGTCATAATGTTGAGTTTGAAATATGTCAATTCCATGACTACATGTTAACATCAAAAACACATTTACTATTACTTGATTTTATCCAACAGAGAATGGAAGTGTGTGAGTCTTTTCTCACACACTAAGTGGAGTAATTAAAATCAATTAAAGGAAAGCAGTTAAATATTATCCAAATAAAACATATGCTGTCTTTGCCTTTTGAGAATGCAGAGCTTTTGGTTAGCACTAAGTTGTCTCCTTAAAGTCATTGTTTGAAGCATGCTGCAGGTATTGCAATTTTTTTTTTTACATTGTTTTTAAATATTCAGATAAACTGTTTTCACACCAGCAGAGTTTTGATAGCTTGGTAGACAGGAGTAGCATCACCTGGTTGCTGAAAATTTAAGGTTCTCTCTTGTAATGTCTGAAAACTTGAAAGCACTGTGAAAATAGAGATCCCTACTTACAACTGATCTGAAAGTCCAAGGTGTTTCATACTTGTTTCTAAAATCATATTATGGTAGGAATGGAGGTACATGATGTGTTTGAAATCGTGAAGAGAATATTTATGATAGATATCTGATAGCATTTTCCTGTTCCTCGACCAGTTGAGACATGTGCCATATATATAGCAGACTGTATTAACTGGTAATACTGGATTTATTCTTGCAGTACTGGAATGATTGAGAGTCATTGGGATGAATGCCTTTCTGTGCTGTTGTTACAGCACCTTATATCTTAATGCAAGATAACTTCTTGTAGGGGAGAAACAACTTACAAAAATGTATTTACCCAAGTAAATTTCTTTATTATTAAACTGAAGTCTGCTAATATATTTTTCAACCTTACTCTGTATCAAGGACATATGAGTGAAGACAGGGCTACGTGAGAATCACGGAGCATGAAGATTTGTGAAATATAAATTTATTTTTTAAAGGTTGGGAGCATGTGGACCTAAAGAGTAGAGTTAAGGGCAGTCAAAAAATGGTGTACTGTCCCCATAACAGAGGACAAAGAGGAAGGGAATAACATGTCAATTTTTGGCTTAGGATGATCTGAGCTGCATGCTGGAAAAGGTTCCAAATTGTCTGTGTCCAATACTGTAAACTTCTGTACTTTAAAGCTTCCACCTCTCACCATTTCTTTCTCCACTGTACACAAGGGCAGGAATTTATCTGTACCTTTCAAAGGGAGTCAGGTTCTAGAAATGCTTGTTCAGGTCCAGGAAGGGTAAAGAAAGTACTCATGCCTGAGGTGAGCATGGATCTGTTGAAGACATGATGTGAAGTGGGAAAGGCATAGAGCAAGCAGAGAAGGGTGCATGTCACTGGAGATGCAGTATTGTACTAAATAAATCTAGTGCTGTAGTAGGACAGCAGTCTGAGGAAATGCGTCTCCAAAATACTGATTTCCAGTGTTTTATTTGTTTTATTTTAAGGCGCCTTTTTTTTGTCAGAGCAGTTATGGATTTACATTGAACATGTAGTAGTGTTCTGTGGTGTTTCTAACACTTTAATTTCCAAATTTCAGCTTGCAGTCAGGAGTGACAATTATGAGATCACATAACTGCTTACAGTGTATGGTATGCTTTTAATGTATGGAGTCACTCTTTTTAACTGCTTGCATATGGAGACAATACTGATGTATCAAGCTCAAAATTATGCTGGTAGCTGTTTGAGTTAGCTTCAGCTTTGCTACCCCTCCATGTATTGTTAAACCTTACCACAACCCTTCAGTACAGGCTCTCAATTTTTGTTTATAACTTCAACCAAGTGTAACTGTATTGGTTGGAACGTGCCTCACTCTCCCTCAGTGTTTGTAATTTCAGATAACTGTAGAGCTTTTCTAGTGGGGGTTGCTTTTGTCAGGCATGACTTTTGTGAGCTTTATGAATATTTGTTTGTGTTTGATGGAACTGTCAGCATTTGAATACTTCACGAATACTGATTTAATAAACTAATTATATAGTAAACTTGTGTTACCTTTTAGTTTTGAGACTTGTGATGGCAGCAGTGTATCTCGAGCTTGGAGTCATTCTCCAGGCTTGGCTGCTTCTAAAATGTATGTGAATCCAAAGGTTTTTTTCAGACTCTGGTTTCCACTTCACCTTACTGGCAATTTTAAGTAGGGTACTTAGCTGATAGGGCATGACTCTGACGTTTACATAACTTTTGCCTCAGTGCTTAGTTTCACTCAACAGTTTGAAGACAGGGTGGTGGATGGTCCTCCTCTCATAAAATATTCAGCAGAATTTTCAGTGGTAGCAATATCTCCAGTAAGTTAAGTTTCCTTTTTTCTGTGTTGAAGCAGTAAACTTGCCATACATGTTTCTGCATAACAATTCTCATTTGTTATTTCACCAGTTTTGAGAGGCTTACAGACTTGCAGAGCTACCATTCTCGTTACAAATGCTGAAATATGGTAGATAACGTCTGTGTAAGTAAGATCTCCTGTGAGATCTTATTGCAGCCTTTCAGTGTATAAAGGAGACTTACAATGCAAGGTAGAGAAAGACTCTTTGTCTGGGCCTGTAGTGACAGGACTGTGGGGAATAGTTTTAAACAGAAAGAGCATAGGTTTAGTTTGGATATAAGGATGAAGGTGCTGAGGCACCGGAACAGGTTGCCCAGAGAAGGTGTGGATGCACCATCATTGGAAGTGTTCAATGGAACACTTGGTTCATTGAAAGTGTTGGTTGGATGCAGCTTTGAGCAACCTGATCTAGTGACAGGGAGATCAGACTAGATGATTTTTGGTTCTTTCCAACACAAATAATTTTATTTTTCTGTGATTCTACTGCCTGTAATCAGTAACAGGAAAATGACCTGCTTACTTTGCTTTAAGACCGTATGAAAAAGTCACCTACGGCCTCCAACTATGTAGCCCAGCGTGCTGCTGCAAACTTTGGCAACAGGAATTGCCTAGTATGGATTACCTGTAAGTCTGGCTGTTGCTGGTGTCCATTCTCCTTGTGCTCCCTGGCATCTGCAGCTGTGTGAGTGATGTATACTTTATTGTCTTCGCTTTAGTGTGTTTGTCAGGGAACTTGTGTAATCTTGCTTCGAATCTGTTGGCACTGTTTGCATTAGTAATGTAAAGTGGAAACAAACCCAGAAGTTAGCTACTTGCACCTTATTTTAAAAAGCTGCACTTGTTTTAACTGTTTTAAACCAATTTCTGACCAATTTCAGTCAGCTATCTCTGTTGTGAGATTTGGTGATTAACACTACCCTTACCCATTGCCTTCCTGAAACTTTGCACTTTAATCATATGTCCCCCTCAGCCTTCTCTTTTCCAGCTTAATGTCAGCCTTAGTCCATTGAGGCAGCTGCTGTATTCCCTTTATTGTACTAGCCTACCTTGTCTCTGCTTTTTCCTAACTCCAAGTCCTTCATGACATGTGGATGCCAGAGCTGCACTCAGTACTGAAAATGTGGGTATCTGAGGGTTTTATGGAGAGTCAAAATTATGTTAATTGCTTTCCCGGTGGGGCCCAGTATTTTATTGCTATTTCTGGTGGCTGCTGCTTGCGTTGAGCTGAGTATCATGAGTATCAAAAGCATCATGAGTGGTGATAAAAGATCTATCCTGTGAGCTGTACCTGTCAAACTTTAGATGAGTGTCACATAAACATAGTTCAGGAATCCCAAAGTTCACCATCTTTTATTTATCTACAAAGAAACTCTTCTACTTTTTGTCCACTGGGTTTTATGAGGTTTCCACAGCAGCTTACCATGTAACTGCTTATTTGATTACTTGGGCAAAGTTCCTCATTGGCATGCAGATCATTCAGTTCAGTAAGAAAAATAAAAAAACAACCCCAGAACTCTGGGAAGTACTTAGCTGCTCAATAGCATATTGTGAAAGCACATTCTGTGTTTAAAATCTTCAGCTGTCAAGGCTCAGGAAAGCTTTTCTGCATACAACTCAGCGTGTGATAGGTATTGCTGCCAATATTTCAAGTCTTGAGCAGTATACTTTCTGATTTTTGTTTGTGGTATCTGATAGACTGCTCTGGTTTATATTCAGAATTTTTTTAAATTACAACTTAAATTTTACACCAATTGCTGTATACCGAATTAATAGCCAGTCACATAGTATAATTAATGATTTTATAGAGTCTGTATAGTCTCTAGTAGAGAGTAGAGAAGCCCAGCACAGATATCAGAAAATGTTCAGATTTTCTTTGAGGTTCATCTGTTCATGAATATGACCAAACAACTGTAAGGTAGAAAATATTTTTTAATAGATAAGCTGACACTTCTGATCTTTAAATCTTGTGAAACCCAGTAGGTTCAATAACTCTAGCTTATTTCAAGCTGCTTCACAACTTTACATTTATAATTAGTTATTGGTTAAGCCAAGTTTTGTTACTTAGCCTTTCATGTTTTGAAATTTACTGTGTATTTCCTTTCTGAAAATCAAGCTGGTGTTTATTCCATTTTTATGCTTAGAACAGTTTAGCACTGGATGAGCTTTTCTTCAAGATACATCTGTACTGGTGCAGGAGAGAGGTAGTTCAAACTGCAGCCTTAAGTTGCTTCCCCTTTCCCCTTAAATACTTCATTTACCTTACTTTCCACTATTGCTTATAGGTTTTGCTGACTTTGGGGAAGAGTCAATAAGTATCAAGAGAACTATGAGAAGAGACTATGGGCAAGATGGTTTTCAGTCTGTGTACAATGGTGTATTTTTGTTTGTTAGTATAGTTTTAAGAATTACTTGTAAAAAAAACCAGTGTTTTCCTGAAATTAATGCTGATACAGACCCTGAGAGTATTATGAAGTGCTTGTAATTTGTGGCATGGATAAGAGTTATTTATAATTTTGGTACAATCTAAATTTTGTTTTTGCAGGTTTGGACTAAGCAACAAATTTGAAGCAGAATTTCCTTCATCTTTAACTGGAAAGGTGAGTATCTTTGAATAGAAGTTTGGAATTGGAGTGCAGGTTTTATTACAAAAACAAGTGTTCCAAGTATAGAGTACTGTAACGGTAATAAATTACACTGCTGTAATACTAGTTTGTTTTTTCTTTTTTTATTTCCCTTGTAGGTTGCACCTGAAGAATTCAAAGCCAGCATCAGTAGAGTTAACAGTTGTCTTAAGAAGAATCTTCCAGTTAATGTGCGATGGCTGCTATGTGGATGCCTTTGCTGCTGCTGCACTTTAGGTTGTAGTATGTGGCCAGTTATCTGCCTCAGTAAAAGAGTAAGTTGAATTATTAATATAATTTTTGATAATTAGAATCGTACTGGTTTTGTTCTCATTTTGATTTTCTTTTTATATTCCCTCTTTGACCATTAAAAACTGTTGCTAGAACTTACTTAAATAATTTTTATTTTATACATTTTGTTATCAGTTGTCTGCTGGACTGGTTAAAGTTACAGGAGACACCAGTCAGGACTTTGGGCTTATAACTCCATGAGAGGTAGTATAGCTGAATGCCTCCTAGAGCCATCTATTTTAAAGCAGTTATTGTTATTGAACCAATTTTCAACATACTCTAATAGTTGCATTTTCTGTGATACTGTGTTAGAGATTTTCAGAATTTGGCATTGAATGAGTGCCAGTTTGTTTCTGAGGAGCTTCTGATTACTCTGTGGCCCCAAGGAACCACATGTTTTTTGTTAGAAAGGCAGTTTTTGAAAAGAATAATTGATTTTTCCTTTTGAATTTTTCTTCCAAGCTGTAGATGAGCAAGATGTTTTTTTTTAACATGAAGAACTTGAAAGTAGCCTTTTGTCTGTACACTTCACACTTTGAGCGTTGTTCACAACAGAAGCTGATTAAACAAGCCTAGCTTTCACTTCCTTTTTCTCAGTGCAGTTAATTAGGCTAACCTTCCACCTTTTCTGTTTGTTTGTGTGTGTGTAAAATTGTCTTTGACTAGTTCTGTTTCATTACTTTGCAAGAAGTCTCTGTGCCCCTCATCATCTCCTCACTGTTTAGTACTGTTCATCTTTCCATTTCATGTCATGCCTTGTATATGTTCTCTCTTGTCTACTACCTCTTAATGCTACAACTTGTGTACAATTCAGTACCTTGAACATTATCAAGATTTTCTTTATCAAAATCCTCATTTTTCAGAGTTAATAAATAAAGGAATTCTGAAAAGTATTTTTAGAATGAACATTGATTATGACAAAACCTGTATACATTTGTGTATCATCTAACAATCTGTGTTAAGATCTTAATGCTTAGTCCCTTTAAGAGATTACTTAAGGGTAGTTTTAATTTGTATACAAAATAAAGTAGAAAAGCCTTCTGATAATGTTGGAGTTTGCAGAGACTAACCAAAACAAAAATCTTGGTGTTGATGTGAATTATATAAAAAGAAATTATATCAAACCCTTTTTGTCTTCAAGCTGTTGCAAACCAGTAAGTATCCTGTAGCATGATTGTATATTCATAGCCCAAAAATCTGCTAGAAGAAGTTAGAATCTGGTGATTGCTTCAACAGATAAGCAGATGACTTAACCAGCTTGCAGAGAAAACCTTTACTGTTCAAAGCCTAGCACTGCAGGTGACAAACACAAGGGAAGGGTCCATTGCTGCTGTCCATGTTTAACTTCAGAATGAGAATGCTTCTGGTGTTAAGAAGTTTGACCTAGTTTTCTCACATAATGTGTTGTAGCAGGAAATGATAACAGGATGTAACTTGGTAGGGGCTGATGTCAGAAGGTCTCATCATCTAGCCTGGGTCCTCTAATCAACTTTTTATAGATTGTTAAGCAGTGTTGGAAAGAGTACAAGGGCCTCTAGCCTCTGAGGTCAGAAAACAATTTGAAACTGAGGAAAGAGGTTCTGTGTGGGAACCTGGGGAAGCAACAGTTAGAGAAGTTGTGTGGGATAAAGTAAAAAGTTAAGCTGCTTCTGAAAGGGTAAATCTGAGGGGAAAAAACCCAACCACTGATACTTTGTTCAGAGGAAGCTGGAAAGAGGATAACGGTGTCATTGTTGATGTAATAAAGAATGCATAAGGAGAGAAGAGTCCTGGAAAGATTATGAACAGCAGGAGCATGGACACAGATTTGTGACTGAACTTGTGTAAGTCATCCTACAGTGTGGCCCAGACTATCTGTAAATGTTGCATTTTTCCTGTTATAGCTGGTACCAGGAGACGTTTATGGACCCCTGCATCTTTTTCTGCACTTGGATGTCCAGCATTAGTGCAACTTAGGACTCAGATGCCTAAACAAAGTATCTTGTGCCACTGTAGATGGTACAGTGGCACTGGACACTGATGACAATTTGATTATTCTTCCAGAGTAGAAGTAATTTAAATCCATCTGGAGATCTGGACAGTTACTTAGTCCCATAAAGGACTTGTTTTATATCCTTTGCTCCAGTAATCACAAAATATTCCCAAGACTTTACAATTAGAGAGTTCGATTTCTGAAAGCATAATGGGAGTGTTCCCATCCTGAAATTTGTGCAGATCATGTTTTAATTGCACAACAAAAATATAGAAGTCTTCATATTTGCCCTTTTCTACTGAATTAGAAGACTAATAAATTTGCTTTATTGAATTACAGATATATTGAGCTAACAAGTGGGAGGCTCTCTCAAGGATTTTATTAAATTAAAAAACAGTTTCAACTATAGAATTGCTTACTTTCAATATAGGAGAGGAATTTGTCTCAGAATGACCAATTAAGAAATGTCTGTTTTTATGAGTCTCAATCAACCTACCCTGGTCTTCAATTGCTGGTGTAGTTTGTGGCTCCTTTTCAGAGAATTTTTTTTTTTTTTTGGTTCATAGACCAAAATGTTTGTGACAAAATGTCAATTGCAGCTTCAGAGTTATAATAATTTTCTTAGAAATTATCTTCATTCTGTATTTTTACTGCCTTTCATTGATTTTTTTAAATTCTAACATGGGAAAGTTATCAAAAGTGTAAATACAATTTCTGAAATTACAATTATTGGAAATTTGTTTTTACTGGGATTACATGCTTCTTTTTGTGCAGTGAAAAATAAGGTAGTGGTTTGTCTCCTTAAATCAGCAGGTATTTTTCGAGCTAGGAATTTATTAAGCCACAGATGTAAGTTTAATTGTTAATTATATAATTTTAATGTAATTCCATGCAGGGAAAGCTTTCCCTTCACTGATTTTTTTCTTTCAGTGATGGTTTTGGAATCTTTGTATTGTGTTGTTTCCTTTCTTTGTTTGCACTGAGATATTTGGAGAATATAATCAGCAGTAAAATAAGTGTTTTATTTGATTCAATATCTTATTGCTTCTCTCCTTTTATGTGGTCTTGATTAGATTTTAATGAATAAAAGCTGCAAGAAAGTTGCAGAAAATACAATCCCTCATTTGCAGATCTAGATTGTAAATGATCTTAAGCAGTTTTACTCACAAAATGCACTATCTTTTCTGGGACAAATTCCAGGTTGTACAAATGAACATTAAGTCTTTAAGTTGTTGTTCTTGAGATGAAAAGAATGGCACAGTGAATTCAGAAAGCACTGCAGGCTGAGGTGCCCATTTGGAACCACTTTTTCAAATGAATTGGCACTCATTTTCAGTATTAACTAAATGCTGTAGTTCCTGATGGGTAAATAGGATATATAATTTCAACAGAAGCAGTAACAATGAAAGCTATGATAGAATTGCAGTACTGCTAGATTTCTTAAAAGCTAGTATTGTACAAGTAAATTGCACGTTTCAAGTGCTTCATGGGCAATCTCTTAAAATGAATAGAATTAGATATTTAACAGTGTGATCTGTACTAATACTTTCAAGAGCGATTTGTTTGTTTGTGAATTCACACAACGCTGATGAATGCTGCTTAAGCCTCATCATTACTTGTCACTTTCATAGCAGTTCACATCTTCAGAGTGCTGTATAAACATAGCTAATTACATCTTCCTAGGTATAAATTAAATATATGGTGGAGGAGCTGGAATGAATTTTCTTAAATTCTACAGTCTTGTTTGTCAGTGGATGATATTAATGTTAAAATACATTAGATAAGTTTATTAAATTTATGAATACATTCTACTTATTTTCAAAACTGAAGAAAATGTATATTTTTCTCCTATGCCCATCTGCCTGGGACTTTGCACTGGAGGTATTCTTAATAGCATAATGCCTTTCTGAGGAGTTCCACAAGGCAATTACTGCAGACAGAAGGTGCCTTGTTTTTGAAGTATCTGTTTATATGACAGTTTACATTGTAGTTCAGTTTGGAAGAATCTTTAAATTTGTAATGTATTTATTATGGTTATCCTAACCAGAGCACATATCATCTCTGTATTGGCTCTAGTTAACTTGGTATAACTTCTTTTAAAGTAGAACTTGTATGTATCAAATATGCATTCTTGACTATTGTTTTCAAATGTATTCAGAGTTCGGTTTTGGTGGGTGTTTTTTGTTTTTTTTTTTTTAATGTATGAACTACAAAATGAAACTTCAAAAACATCAGAAGATTCAGGCCTGATATCTTTTGCTTTTGATATTGTTCACTATAATTTTGGTCAGAAGGGTCACTAAGTCGTCCCTATACTCAAGTAGCTAAGCTTGTAGAACAAGTAAATATGAAATCATCATGGGTATACCTATGTGTTTTCTTTTCCGATATATGAAATCAGATTTAATTTCCTTCACAGCAACCTAGAAAAGCTTACCAGGTTTTCATGTGCTTTCCTAAAGGGTATAGTAGTGAGTTGGTGCACAGTGGAGCGTGGGAGCAGTTAGTTTTACCACGTCTTTTCAGTTGCAGACTTGCTTGGTGGAGGACATGGCAATAAGATTGGCATGAAGAATACTTGCAGATAAAAGCAGATCACAGAATGCTAGTTTGTTTCTTTTAGATCAAACACAAACCCTTTAGTACTTAAAAAATAATGTATTTTGAAGTTAAGTCTGTGATTTTGGTTTTTCTTGATTTTATATAAATCCTAAATATAGTGTATCTCTGGGATGTATAGTGAATATTCTAAATGCTATTTAAAATTTAATTGCGTTTGTAATTAGAATTATGTCTCTGAACATTTTAATATTAATTAAAACAATCTGGGTAAAATTAACATTTCCGTGTTATAGCCTCTTTTACATTGTGATGGCTAAGGTATATAAAGGGATCATGCAGTGGTTTGTGTTTTGTGTTGCTTTTTATGTTGCTCTTCCTGTCCAGGTTGATGTGTTCCTGAAACTACAAGGGTGAGTTGGGTGAAATTTGCACAGACCTTTTTTGAAAGAATGTGCTGAAAATGGTCTAGTTTGTTGTCAGATTTGGAAATCAGTTTAGAAAGAAACACTTTTTAGGATTCTGTCTTTAGCAACTTAAAGGTAATTCCAAATAAGGAACACATGCAAAGACTGTTGAGGAAAGAATTAGATGGCTAAATTACCTGAAATTTATATGATAGAATTAAACTAAGTAGAAAGCACTTGACAGAACAATAGCTTGTTGGACTGCTACTGTAAAACAGAAAATCAGAATGAAGTTCCGGCAAGAGTGAAGTAGTGACACACATCTGTGCCTCTTCTCTTGATTTTTTTTTTTTTTCCAAAGTATGCTAGGTCTGGAAAGTATTCACTTTTCCACTTTATTAAAACAAATCATGGTAAAATGTTATTTTCTGCTGAAGTTTAGCATTCTCAGTAACTCAAGCACTATATATAAAGGAAGTTATTTAATGAAGAAAACAGTAGTTCAAGAACAATTGCTGCAGACAAAACAGTTGGGAGGATGAGGAGGGCAGTTCAACAAAAGAGAAGAGTGAAGGAGTTAGTAAATTTTGTACCATCCCAAACACATGCAAAGTGTGAAGTGACAGGTACTTCTAATTTTGTAGCTCATAAAAATCTTTTTTGCAGAAATAATTTTGGAATAAATGACTGAATCTAGAGCACTAATGGTGATGGCAAAGATACTAAGCTGCCAGATATATTTTTTTCTATATTGGTAAAGTAGCTACAGGATCAACCAGTATTTTTCTGATTCAGCCCTCAGATGTAAGGGACTGTAGAAGTTGTCCCTTTGAGAGGAATCATTCTCTTCAGCATGCAGACTAGTCAAGTGATGGATTTTACAGGCTTCTATGCAGTTTTGTCAAGTTGTGCTGCCTTTCAGTCTTTCTGGCCATGTAGCCTTTCTCCTATTCTTGGCCACTGCCCTTACATACTCTGAACAGCAGGAGTCAAAGGATTCCCATGTATTAATAAACTAAACCTGGGAGTGTTTCTAGGAACTGGTGCTTTATGGTTTGTACTTTTAGAAAGGTCCTTGGCAGGCTCTGGGTCTGTATTTTGTAACAATTCATAGGCATTGTCAGAATGTGTCGGGCACTATGAGTGGTTCGGAGGTTATGAAAACTTACTGATAGAGATGTAAACTGTTCCCTGCCAGCTGGCTTGAAATGAATGGAAATGTTTCTGGGCACAGTTTCATTCCTTAATAGAGATGTAACCAGAGATCCTTTAGCTTCTCAACCTACACTGGTCTTGAACTATTTTCCATAGCATACGCCTGGATATTTTGGAAATAAATGTCAAGGACCAAAATTAACATATCTCTAACCTTAAAAGAGGAGATGAAAGTGGAATTTTCATTCGTGTTCAGTGTAAAATTTCCCACAGAGAAGGACACCAGATGAATTATTTGGTGGAGATTTGATCCTATTTTCATCTCTGTTACGGTCAATTCCATTTTACATGTTCATTTTCTGTGGCCTTTTCTGTGAGAATGTCCTTCAGCAGGAGGTGGATGTTTTAAATTGTCATGGCTGGATTTGAATAATTTGCTTGGAGATAGAGCTTCATGGGTTTTGTTTCCATATGATGATAGAATCAGGGCTAGAATTTAATCCCAGAATGAATGAGTTACAAATCTTTATCAAGTAACAACATTCAGTGTATTCATGATGCTTCATGGATTGGTTCAACACCTGTCTGCTTGTGAGATGGTGTTTTTCACCACATTTCAAGGCCTTCTTAAGGGAAGTGTGTTATTTTTGTCAGGGTCAAGACTATTTCTGCTACAAGGCTTTTCCATAGTATGAAATTTTCACAAATGGTTGCCTCTAGTCAGTGTTACCTCTTTATAGAAAGTAGCTAGCAACACTTAGTTAGTGACTTAGCTCTTGTAGGACAGCTAAAATATCCAGTGGTTAAAATATCAGTTAGCATCTTGAATCTTTTGGATTTTGTATATTTGAGAGGAAACTTACAGACTTTAATGGACTTCTAGGAGCTTTCTTTGATAGTTTCTCTCTAAGTGTTTCTACTGCAGACCAAAATGCCTTTGGTAAATATTCAGTATCTGTCAATTAGTACATGGGTAATAATCCAACATCCTCTCCATTTTACTCCTGGATAATATACATACGTATGTTTCTGTACACCTTCTCTATCCTGCGCATGTTTAATGGCTTTACTGTTTTCTTAAACACTCCAGGAATTTGACAATCAAGGCAACCAGAGTAACTGAGGAATCATCTTGAGTTTAGATACTAAAAAGTGTTACATGCAGTAGTATCAAATAACAGAGCTTCTCTTTATATCAGCAAATAGTTTGGTGGAAGAGACCTTTCCATAAAGCAGTTGATTCGCTAAGCTTTAAATTCATCTCTTTGTGATGTACCAGCCCAGGGCTGAGACCTGTGCAAATAAGGTTAGTTCATGGATCATGTGAGACAATATCCTCAGGGCTATCTTCCAGAATGGGAAGTTTCATGAAGTCCACTTGATGTCTTCAGTTCTCTTACTCCAGAATTCTGTTGATTGTATTTCTCTCTGTGTGATCTGGAGCTTTGATCCAGCTTTAGTCTGGATTTACTTTCTGCACAAAGTAATTTTCATAGTGAGGCTAGATGCAGTAGTAGCAATCTTGTTGGACAAGGCAGTTATTTCAAGATCATATAAAAAAAGCACCAATCTACTGCATTTATTTCCAGATATTCTTCATTCTGATTTCACTTGCTTTCTTGCATGGATGCTGTAGTGGCTTCTGGGATGAACACCCTTACAATGGTCTAAAATGAGAAATATCCTAGCTACTAACAGGAGAAATTATGCATGATCTCTATCTTCACCTATGTAGTAGAAGAGACATCTTTTCAAACTACTGTGCACTAAAGCAGGTAGTCCAAGATGTCAGGATCTGAAATCAACTCGGGTTTCACCTTTGTGATCTTTTGGAGAATTCTTTAGCAAGATGGGAATCTTACCAATTTGCAGGTTATATTGGTTTAATTGAGGTATGGTGTTCAAGATGAGGACATTTTCAGCATAGGTGTACATCATTCAGTTATGTATGTTTTGAGTACAGCTTTGGCATTTTTGTGGTACCAGTATGGGCCTCAAATTAGCTTGGGGGATGTTCTGGCATGTTGAAAGTGAGTATATGTGACTCAATTATCTTCTAACTTTCTATTTCATCATTTGTGCTGATAACTAAATTACTTGGGCATGAATTTTGTAGTCAGAATGAATAGAAATTCCTTATTCTGTCATTTCTCTCTTTGAGTGAGCAGAGATCTATAGTTCTGACCTCCTTTGACTTTTTTTCTGTGGTGTATAATACAAATTCTGGCCATGACAAAAGTCTGCCTAGTGTTGTCTCTTTGTATTTTGAAATTTAAGCATAAAGTATGTTTGTTCAGGGTGATATTCAAAACCAATAGTACTTGATTGTGGTAAAGTTTTGTGTGAAGGGATTTGAAAATCTCATGCTGTTTATTGGACTAAGAGTGTACTATGTATACATATGTTTTTAGAGGAGAAGTCAAAGATCAAATGCACGGAATGGGAGATTCTTTGTTTTTTCCCAAACGACTAGGAATACAATTGTTAGTGGACCATCGTGTTGTTGGTCTCCATGTTGTTTCCCCACATAATAAAGACAAAGGGAGGTACTCAAATTAGCACCATTTTGGCAGTCATGTAAGATCCTTTTGTTTAATACTGTACCAGTCATTCACTGATTTACAGCAGGGCTTGAGGGGGCCTTGGCCCGATTACTGGTGCAGTTTAGTGCAGTGTGCCTGTTTCTGGTTGTGCACTGCCAGAGGGGTCCTTTTGCTGCACAGCCTTCCTGTCCAGATTATAATTTCATCTGGAGCTAACTGGATTGACACTGCAAAGGTGTAACAGAGATGTCTTGCAATTGGTAATATATTCAGTACTATCCTGCTTGGAAAGTTCATATTTAGGCTTAGAATTTTTTTTTTCATGTTTGAGGAAAAGACTATTTTACTGAATCAGGAGTGATGAGATTAGTGGAGGTGTATTCTGTGCTGGGGTTTTTTTGGGAATCTGATTTTTTTTCAAAAGACACTGTTAGACATTAATATCTTTAGAGAATCAGTTATTTTACGGAAATGTTTCATTAAACGTTGCAGCTAGACAGTTGAAGATGTGTATTTCACAAAATTCTGTAGATAGCATTGAAGACTGCCTTTTTTGTGAAATATGTTACAAAGCATACTTATCATTGATATGCTGAAAAGTGTACTTGAATTCAGTTTTTTTTCTTTGCTCAAATATTGGACTGAGTTTTTTAAGAAAAAAAATTTAAAAGCTGGATAGTATTAAATCTTCCTAATAAGCAAGTCTCTCTTCCACTTAATTTGTGCTTTTGTTGTGGCTAACAAATAATTTGCTGTATGGGTTTTTCTGTACACCATTGATAGAATATACAAGCTTGTCATCCTAGTGTGCTGGAAATGCTACACTCAAATCAAGTGTTCCTTTCTGGTTTTGTATATCCTCACCTGCTCCTCACTGTAAATCATTGAGATGTCAAGAGCAGTGATTAATTAAGCTGCACGTGCAAGTGCTTTTTTTCACCTGTCAAGTAGGAAGAAAACTTACTATAGTGAATTGTGTGATGCTGTTTAATTAATTTCTTTTTATTTCAAGCTCTGAGGTTTGCAGAAATATTTTAGAATCTAATTTTCATTAACGTTTCTAGATTAGTAATATGTTTTTTGGGGGAGCTTTGACTATCCCGGATTATATTCTTGGAAGGGTGGGTAGTATTTAAGGCTCTGGGAAGATAAAAATACATGCAGACTCGAGACCATGATTCTTTATCTCTTGCTAGTCAAATTACTTTAAACTGTCCTCTTGCTAGAAGAAACCAATTAATAGTAGCTATCAATTTCTGATTTATATGTATGTATTGTAATATAGATGTAATTTTATTGGAATTTGAAAAGCTTGGGTGTTTTTCACAGTCTTTGGGGCAAACAATGAAATTAAATTGTATAGTGATCTTAATCTATTATTAAAGCTCCTGGAAAGGAAGATTACAAGGTAGATTCAGGTTTTGAATCAGTTTTGCCATTGGTTTAGCAGCGGGTGGGCAGGCAGATGCCTGCTCAGAGTAGAACCTATTGCCGTTTTTCACCATTGATAGAGTAGCCTTTCAGAGTCAATGAGCTCTGTCAATGTGAGCTTGTCAAGGCTACAACTTCATAGACCTGAGAGGCGGTTTGAGAGGTCAGCCCTTTTCAGGTTTGCTGTGATGCAAATGAACTTTAATGCTTAAACAACTATTGGAATTTTTATGTCTGCTCCTTGTTCTTTTTTCTTCACAAAGTCATTGACGAGACATTCAGTGCTTTTTAAATTGGAAGTTGCATTGTGCTAAAGACCTAGTACAGATTTACGGAGGGCTGAAAGCAGTTAGATCATGTTCTTTTCATGGTGCGATTAGAATCAAATCGATTTCCCTACAGCCTTCAGCATTCAGATGGCAATTTTAACAAAGCTTGGGGGCTAGACAAGGGACAAAACGACTGAACTGAATGTTAATTACACTCTGCAGCCTTATTTTCTTTTGATTTGGAGCTGACTGGCAACTAAATTAACAAAAGTGTGACCATAACTGCTGCCCTATTTTCATTTAAAAGGAGAGCAGACTCTAAAAGGCTATCTTTACAAAGAAACAAGTGAGGTCTACTGATTATTGTTAAAGGGCACTGTCTTTAAAAACATAATAATAAGAATAACCCCAAAAATACTCAATTTCCAGTTGATGTGATAAATTAGTTACTGGTATGTCCACCTTTTGATAATTCCTTGGCTTGTGATTTTAAAATAAAACATAATAAAAAGTTTGCTGTAATGAATACTGATAGATAGCAATGATCTAATTTTTAATCATGTGACCACAGGACATGCTTAGCTGTGTTCCCCCACAACTGTTTCACTGTTAAACTAGAAGATGTTTGAAAACCAAGATGTTAATATTTAGGAGGAAATGAATAATTTGTTGTCTGATTTTTATTTTACACAGACAGTTTTGTTTCTCATGACAGCATTTAGTTTGGTTTATTAAGGTTCATTTACAGTATTAGTATTTCGTGGTAATAGCAGCAAGATGCTTTCTCATCCTTTCCCCTCACCCCTCTCCGCCTTGTAAGGAAGCTGCAGCTGCACTAAGTTGTATTTGATCCTTGTCACTGCTCCGTCCTTTTGCACCTGCAGCTCTGCTGGTCTCATCTTAACACCTGGCACCATGAATTACCCTCTTTTTATTCACTGTCTGTAGCAAATCCCATTTAGAGCTAAGCAATATATATTCTGGCAGTCAAATGACCATAAATGTCAGTATGGATTTCTCAAATGTAAATATAACTGAATAATTATATTCAAAATGCTGTGAAACTTTGCAGCACAGAATGTCCTTTAATTCTAGCATGCATAATCTTAAAAAGCTGTGCAGAACAGCTTTCAGGATTCTCTAGCTGAAATGTCAAGTGTGGATGACACAGGCAGTAAACCTTTCCTTTAGAATCCTAAATATTTGGTTTGCTCTCTATACAGATCACAAAGTTGGTAATTCTCATTTGTGGAATTTACTCTGACTTTCTCCATTTGCTTTTTCACTCTCTTAAATCTGGATATAAAGGTAACAAAAATTCCACGGTTTTTTTGTGGTAGTGTGTATTTGCATTTGACCTACAGCACTGCAAAATAGTTTGCAACATTTTTGAGTTGATATGCTGACCATAGAAGCAGTATATTTAGACCACTGATCCTGGGGGAGCAGTGTTCCTGCTTTTTATACTTAGATCACTCTGAAATTTCTGTGATTTTAAAGTTAAAACTACCATAAGAACCAGAGAGCATACATAGTTTTTGTTCCAAAGTAGTTGAAGTTAGTTACTTGGCTATCACAAAAAAATTCTGTTCGAGATACTATTTAATATCAGATACGTTTGGTAGTACTACAGACCACCTTGTACTCAGTCACTGTCCTGCACCTCTCTCTTTTTCACACAAAAGCAGCTGCAAAACAAAGTTTTTCTAAAACCAGTCAAGAGTAAAATTCTTTCTCATTTGTCTTCCAGACACGAAGATCGATTGAGAAGTTATTAGAATGGGAAAACAATAGGTTATACCACAAGGTGAGTGCCGCAGGGAGCAGCTTCGTACTGTTGGAGTTTGAATTGCACAGTATGGAAACAGATGCTTTTGTTGAACGAAAAATATGAAAGGTGAACAAATGGGCTAGTCTGTGTGCTGCAATAAAATACAGCTCATTTTTCTTCTTTTTCTTTCCTCCTTGTCTAGCTGTGCTTGCATTGGAGACTAAGCAAAAGGAAATGTGAAACGAATAACATGATGGAATATGTAAGTTAAAGGGCTGTTTTGTGAGTTTCTCTATTAAATGATCATTTATTTTGCTTCTGATCTTATTCTTTTCATGATTATTAATCAGTAAAGGTGTCAGGAGCTTAATCGCCTGAGTGCAAGGATTTTCTACGGTTCACAGATGCATGGTTTCATGTGCAGGACTGATTTATAAAGTTATGAATGACTTGAAAACAAGGCTTCACTGTGTTCTGAAAAATAATAAATTAATTGCCAAGATAAAATAGCTTGAACATGTGCTGATGGAGTGTGAAATTTTAGATGCTGTATAAAGAATAACCACAACTTTGGTTACGCAGCAAGTCAGATATGGCTATTTTATATAATGCTAATCAGGTCCAAAAGTATGGAAGACCTTTCAGCTAAGCTGTTGGAGCTTAAGAAACCTTTAGCCTTTTTAGATTTTAACTGCCCCTTACCTCAACTATCCTGAAAGTATCTTTATCTCTAATTGGTGTCACTAAAATATTTTTAAGTCGATGTCTGGAGTTCTAAATCTACTTTGGTCTTTGGCTGAGACTCCATAAACCCTTATTGGAAATATACGGTGAGAAGTTATGTGTAGTTTAAAATTAATGATGTTCTGTGTAGGATTTCAGTTTGTTTAGCTTGCAGCTTTTTTCTTTTTGGTGCTGTTCTTACTTCCATTTTCAATGTATCGTGGAAGTACATAGGATAGGATGAAATAAAGCTGCTAAAATATAAGAAATGTTAGGATTTCCTTATTTTCTTTTGATGCTTTAATAGGTAGGCTGTAGGAAGGTTCGCTTTTTAAAAAAAAAGTAAGCTTTGGAGAAATATCTACTGCCTTAGTTCTAACTTATCAGTGATCTTCCATTATGCAGTACTTTGTCTGTTCTTTAAAATAACAAAGCTGTAATGTATATAAAAAAGTTTAAATCTGATTCAACAGTTCAAAACTATATTGAAATGATCTTTATCTTTTAGTTTTCTCCTTTTCCCTATCCTTCCACTAGATCTTATCTCTTGCCTGAAATACAGGGTCTTCAAAAAGCGTTTTTTACAGAATGGCTCTATTCAGTTCACTGAATAAATACTTTTTGTAAAATTGATTCTACTGAATTTTTTTATGTTAGATACATGGGTGTGACTGAAAATGGAATAAATCAAATTTCAGAAAGTAGACTACAGCTTTGCCTAAATAAAGCATTTGTATTTTGCTGAAAACTTTATTCTACTACAGGACACATCGTCAAACCCAATGTTCTGCAGATTCAATTGGAAAAAACATAATGTGACTTTGTAAATACTATGGCCCAGCAACATTTGCAGATCAATATTCATTCTATTAAATGTAATTTCAAATCAGTTGACCTGCTTGCTATAATAATGTATGCATGGCCATATAGTTTTACAGGATAAAGGCCAAAGATTTTATTTTCAATTTCTGAAATGTCTGTTATTATCTTTGGGTATACTTAATGAGAAAATTTTTACAAAATCTCACTGTGATATTTTCTCACTTTAAGTGAACTGATTTGCTAGTGTCTTTAAAAAATGCCCCTAATATGCTTGATTTAATTTTAAATAATAAACACCTATCCTCAACTTTCACACAACAGATTCTTTAAATTAGACTCTAGTACCCAAAACTTGGTGCTTCACTGAATTGAGATTTGAAATCCACTGTAGTAAATGTAAAATTAAATAATTAACTAATTAAATTAAGAAGGACAAGATAATCTTACACCTTTGGCATAAACACAGTGCTCCAGCTTTACTTCTTGCTCCCTTTTTGAAAACTTGTCTGAATATCAGAAGCCCTGGTATCTCTACAGAATCTGGTGGTTGACTCAGGTCAGTGATCAGTGGATTTTGAGCATTTTGCATCACTTCTGAATATCTCGAAAAGGAAACTTACATACCTAATTTCAGCATTTGTTACTCCAAAAGTACTTGCTTTAGAAATAAAATTGGAGACTTACTTTTATTTTTTGAGGCTTAGTATGTTTGCAGAGATATGTCTTTATTCTCCAAGCAGCTAAGTTATATTCTCCTGTACAGTCAAAAAACATTGAAAAATAATTTTTTACTTCTTAAAAAGGTGAGTTTCCCTTACAAGTAAATAAAATCCTTATTTGTGTTACCAGATACATTTATTTGTTTATAAATCAGTTCATGCTGCTGTATTATGACTGTCTCCAAAGAACGAACATGCACAAGTCACCATTTTCTTTAAGCTTCCTATTTAAAGAGGGTAAATACTTCGATTGTGTTCTGGAGTGGACCCTATAGTGTACTTAGCTCAAAAAAGTTTAAATTTGAATTGAGACCATAAGAATAATCATGCAAAACCATTAGCTGAGTTCTTGTGAACTACCTGCACATTTGTAGATATGGGAGCTTTGCAAAAGTTGATACACTTTTTTATACAGGTATTGAACTATAAACGTGATTTAGAATGCTGTATTAAGTGGCAACAATTCTGAAGAAAGTGAAATTGCAATTGAAAATTATCTTTCCATGCATTGTCCATTCAGGAGGCTTGTTTATTTATTGTTGTTAATTAATGCATTTATCTCTTTGATAATTTTTTTCCCAATAAATAAATTACTGCATAATAATTCTTTAACATAATTAGCTTACATCAGTTGTGTATATGTTTCCTATCAGTAGGTAAACTTTTCCAGTAGCATTTCATTCTTTGAGTATTGGTTTTCAACCCCAAACCAATTATCATACATGACTTTTCTGATGGTCTCCTACCTGAGACAAAGGCCATGATTTTTGCTTTTCATCACAACTTGATATATTAAAAAAACCTCCAAAACCATGTGAATTATCATTGTGAGAGATAATAAGATTGCTGTATCTTTAATATGTGTTTGTTTTCTTTTTGTACAGGTCATCCTTATAGAATTTTTACCAAAGACACCGATTTTTCGACCAGATTAGCATTCTATTTATTTATAGAGACTTATTCAAGTATGTTGTCTTTCCAATGGTGCCTTGCTTGGTGCTCTCCTGGTAGTGACATAACATTGGTTCTACAGAATCTTGTGGTGGTTTCATTTTTTTTTAATTTGTTTGTTTTGGTTTTTGTGTTTGTTTTGGTTTATTTTTGGTTGGTTAGTTGTTTTTTGTGGGTTTTTTTAAATAAGAGTATGTTCTTAAGTGCATTTGGTTGAACCCTGCAAAGTAATTTCACACAAATGTTAATTACTACTTAAGTTATTTTTACTTTTGCTACTTCTGTTTATTAATGTATCTTGATTTTCAAGAGTCTTTTATATGTGTGCGCGCGCATGTGTACATATATATTACTATAAATACACAGCTGAAAATGATATACAAGTGAACAAGTATTTTTTTATCCCAATATGATACAACTGATTGACTGTACATTGTGTAAATCACTTTAGTCATTCATTTACGTGCTGAAGTTCCTTCTAAGATATTTGGAAACTTCTGTCAGTGACTGGTCAATTGTAAATACTTTTATTTCTTTTTGGGATATTGACTAGTCCTTTCCAGCAAAAGGAGACAAAGTTCTTTTTGAAACTGTGGCATTTGGAACCCAGATGTTGTTAGTAGAAATCTCTATGCTTTCAATGAAGAAGTCCTGTCAACTGGTTCTGAAAAAGTTTGACTTTAAAAAATCAAAAAAAAAAANCAGCCAAGTGGAATTATTTTGTTCAGACTAGAAGAATGACTGAGGACATTGCATGCATCTGGTTAGTAGAACTCAAGATCACAAAAGTATAGTATTATTGCATTTTATAATGTAGCTGTTTTAATTCCGTCAATTGCCATGTGCCAGCTTTATTCATACTGTTTACCAGATCCTGTACACAGGGGTGCAGAAGGACTTGTTTTACTGAAACTTAATTGCCCAAGAAGACCTTTTATGGTTTTTTGTTTATTTTAAAGCCACATTAGCAGAAAAAAGTTATTTAAGAATTCTTGACAGTGCAGATCCAGATGCAAATGACATGTATTAAAAGTAATCAAAGCAGGGTGCAGTGGGCAACAGTGTAAATTTAAGTGTGTGAGGCAGTTATTGCACCCTTTCTTTTGCTCATTTTGGTTTACAAAGTTTATTTTCTGCATAAAAAAAGTATAAGGCTTTTTTAAACTGGATATATGGTGTATGCTTGGGTCAGGCCAGTTGTATTTCACCACTTATTATTATCCTTTAGTTGTACATATCTTCACACATAGCTTTTAGTTTTGTTTTTTTTTCATTGCAACTCATATTGTAAAATTTGCTTTAGATATCTAAAATTACTGTACAAAAAATTGCTGTAAATTAAGAACATGTTCCTTGTACAGTTGTGTTAGCAAGCAATAATGTGAATATATTAAAAAAACAGATATACTCTGCTTAATATTTGTATGAATGAAAAGTTGATACCACTACAAGAATAGTCTTCTCTTTTTAATCTTTTAAATACAAGTTCTATTTCAAGGTAATGTATTACAGGTACCTTGATGCTGTGAACTATTTTTTTATGTCTTCAGAATATTTATTCTCTGTAAAATATTCCCTAGTGAGTATTATATTCCTAAATTGTTCATAGTGGGAGGGTCTAGAAAGTTTTGTTTTCTTAAGTCTAAGCCTTCTGTATCTGTTCCCAAAATTCATCCTTTTCTCAGCTTTCATCTGTGGATTCCTACTGTTCACTTTGGAAGTAGCTCAGCTATGCTTTTCATACAAGCCTACAAGGGTCTTTCTTTGACTTGACAGAATATGTTTTTTAATTAACAAATCCCAGTTTTGTGCTGTCCTCAGTCTTCTGAGTGCCACCCATGGTTTCTCTACCAAGTAACTGTTTATAATTTTCTAAAAATCAATTTCAACCTCTTCTTCAGTACAAGTCTGGGTCTGCTGCACTCCTCTCACCCAGAAGTATTAATTATAACTGTGGACAAGTTTCAGCCTGCAGGAGGACAGAAACCTAACATGGATGGCAGTGGAGATTGAGGAGGTTGGAGGTGCAGAGGAGAGGTTGGAATTGAACAGAAGTGATAACTGGTGATAAATACTTATGACCAGAAATATATATTGATTTCTTCAAGTGTCAGTTTTCAATAAAGTGAATATTGGATCATATGAGGCCTAGATTTTTATAAAAATTTTCATTTTACTATAGAGGTAATTTGTGTCATGGATGTTGTTTTCCACTGATGTGGAAGCTATCCCTCCACTGTAGTGGAGGATATGACTTGTGATATATTCATAGCAGCTGTTTGCCTTAGTTTACTACTCACACTTCTCACCGTGTGTTCTGTCCATGTGCACAGCTACCTTGCCAGCAGCACCTAAACCCAGCAGCAGTAAAGCTGCTTTGGGTGTGATATGTGCTGAGACCAGAGCAGTGAATGGAGTATGGCTTACAGGTTTACAGAGTATCCCATTAGTAAAGCTTCCACATTAATGGTAGTGATGCTTAAGGTCTTCTCTACTTCTAGATGCATCAGCAGTCACAGGCTTGGTTAGCAAGCATTTCTGTATTTTAGCTGTGACTTACTCTTCAAGAAATGGTACAGAGAACCAGAGCATGAGCTGTGAGCAATTAAAAAGTTAAATTCCTTTGTAAGGAGGCCAGACTTACTCCCTCAAAAAGTATTTTGGATATTTTATTAGAACAATGTCTCTGACTTAAAATGTAATCAGGAAACTTGAGAAACTGCCTATATAGAGAGATGAGTGTTATATCAGAAATAGTACACTCACCTCGTAAGAATGTGACAAAACATTTTCATACAATCCCTTTCAATTCATTAATAACAGTGATGGAAATTAAAGGTGGCAGGAGCTTTAATCAACTGTTTAATGCCTGCGGCAGTTGTCAGGATTCTCTTTTGATGTTGCTTCTGAAGTACTAAATATGTTTATTTTGATTGCTAGTGAGAAGACATATATTACCTTTTTTGTCACTTGGCAAAGAATGAAATTGCACAGTTTGAGCAGACCAGAAGCTATAGTAGGACTTCCAGGACACAGCCTACTCTTTGCTAAAATAACTACTACATTATACTAACTTGTTTAGCTTCCTGCAACTCAACAATTCCTACAAATAATCTTATCTATTTCAAATTTCCTTGAACGTTAAAGTTAGGTGTCAAGCTGATATTAATAATTTAGCAAATGATGCTAATTATGCCTGTTTTATATTTAGCCTGCTAAACTAATGGTGAAGGTAATCAATGAATCCCTGTGAGAGCTAATTATTATTTTTAGATATAGTCACCTTTAACTGGTGAAAAAAAAAGATTTCTTCCATGTTGTAATAGACTAGAAATTTCTTAGTCATAGGTGAAAATAAGTTCTGAGGGAGAAGTACTTTCTCTCTGACCCTATGTGAAGAATTCTGAAGAGCTCATCTGTTGTTAAATAGCTGTGAGTTGAAATTTATATTGGGATTGACAAACTTAACCAAAAATGAAAATGTTTATGGAGATAGGAAGTCAGTATTTTTTTGTAATAGGTCAGTAAGAGTAATTTTAATAAGCTATTTATGCAAATCCAAAAATTCCCACAATACCCAAGTAGAATAGTTTGTAAAGACTTTTTACAGTACTTAGATGTAAATCATAATCTCTAAATCAATTTGTTACATGATATGTTTTTGTAATTCTCAAGACCATGATGTTTAAATGTAATATGCTATCAGATAAAGGCTTACTTAAAAGTCAGTTTTAAATTTTCTTTTTGTAGGAGTCATTATAGCCCCAAAAATTGTAGGAAGAGCTTTAAAATGCAATTCATAGCTGCTTAGAAGGCAGGAGCCAAGGAAAAAGAACTTGTCTTTATTCCCTTCCTTCTACCCCCCACCCCAAAGTCTTAATTTTAAATCGGTCCCCTTGTTTTGGAGCCCTAGTTTATGGGTTTTGAGCAGCTGGCAATAATGCAAATTGTCCACCAAAAACCCCATTTGAATTCTGAACAGTTTAAAGAGATCACTTTAATTGAAGAGGTGAAAGACTTGTTAAGCAAAGAAAATCCACGGTTCTTTTAAGTTCTCCCAGCACTGCTGTTGAGTAATTAAAAGAAGGATCATGATGACCCTACATTAGGTCAAAATCTAGATGATTTTATGTAAAGGGAAACACTCAATTACAGTCTCAGAGGCTCAAATGTCTTGGATTCATAGTGGTGACTTATTAAGGGTAAGTGGTGCTGGCTAGTTTTGTATCTGTGACTAAAACAATTTTTGTTATGAAAAACTTATGCTTATGAAAAGAAAGCATTTCAGAAATCTGTATTCATCACTGCTAATTTGCTGTAATTTCTGTGCTTCTCCCTGTAGCCACGTTGCATTTCCATGACAAACAGCTAAGTGTATGATCATTATAATGCCTTTAATAGCCATATTGTAGGTAGAAATATTAACTTCTCAGGGACTAATAGGAAATATGAACATGGAATTAATGAGCTGAATGCCTATCTGCATGAAGGCTGACTTTGCAAATGTCACCCTAGAAACCTGATTGTAATATGCATGACCATTATGAATGTTATCAATATAAAGTTATGAGAGCTTCTTTTACCCTGTATTACTAGGCTGCTGAATGTCAAAGTACATTGGATAGGGATAAATGAAGGGGTTTTTTTCTGATTTGGATGGAGTGATCATTTCTAATGGTGCTACCTTCTTAATTCCTGTGTTTATTCTTTGTAAAGTTCTCTCTGTAGGCTGGGTGAATCAGGGGATACTGGTGTACTAAGAAAATAGTGTCATTCTTAAGAAAGTAGAATAATGTCAAGGGGAGAAGTACTCCAGAAGTGAAAAAAAATCACTACTGAAAACATGCATTAATTTTTCATTAAAATACCCATTTGTATTGTTTTGTTGGTAACAGTACTTTTGAACTTTCATCGTTCTGCACATTGATATTTCAGTCAGTGTAGGCTGAATTTGAAACCATGTTTGAAAAATTAAAACCCCCTGATTCCTTGCATGAAACTTCATATGTTGACACTTGTGCTTGTATCCCTACCACATAACACCTGGGTAATATAAATCTTCTATAAAACTACGTTTTACTGGTTTCATGGAAGTTGTCCTTTTAAAAAAAAAATCTTCTGGCTTGTTTAGTTCATTAATATTTCATTAAGATTTATTTTCTTGGAAAAGGATTCATAAATGTTTGGCTTCTCAAAATACAACAGACCAATAGGAACAATTTAGTGAGGCAAAAGATGAAACATAGGAATTAGGAGAAGCAACACTCAAAAGACTGGATTTTGAAGTTCTGTGAGTATGACGGAAAACAGCTTTAAACTGAATGAAATGGTATTGAATGATGCAAGTTAGTGAAAAGCTAGCAGTCCATTTCAGTAATTATGTAATTACATGTTAACTTCTGTTCACTTTTTTTGTTTTGGAAAGTGTGTTATTAATTTATTTTGATTATGCTCTAGTTGATAGACAATTCTGCTACCATGCAGGATAATAGTGCAGTAGGTAAGCTTCCTTCTGAACTCAGCATCTCTTCATTTAAAATAGCCAGACCAAAATGGAATTGCTGATGAGAGCTGTGCTGAGTGCAGAACAGCCTTTTCCTAAGCTGGAGCCTGTAATGCATGGCTAATTGTTTCCAAAGAAAATTCTTGACCTGTCCAGACAGCTCCTGTCATGTGACAGTATATCTAAGGCCCACAAGTAGGATCCAGTTAGTACAATTTAAGTTCAGGTAAGTAAGACTTTTGTAGTTAATTGTAGTTTTATGGAGAAGGGAACCATTGACAAATGCTCGCTTTGAGAGAACAAATAAATTTTTATAATGTTTATTGAAACATGCTTTTAAATTGTTGCTTGCTCCTCATTTATAGCTTAATAATTGAAAGTTACATTGCCTTGTGTTGAAAACTAGTCTTAGTAGTCAGCTGAAAACTTTTTTTTGTTACAGTATTTTAGGTTTATAAATGCATTTTTTAAGTCGTGTTTAAAAATGTTTCAAAAAGTCATATCCTGATGCAATGTAACTGATATTTTTAGTGGTTCTATGTTTAAACTGCTTCATTGTGCTGATATAAACATCTAACTCATACACTCCAAGTGTTTATCACTGATCTTTTTATGCTAGCAATAGGCTTTCTAACTTGTTAGGATATGCAGTGTACCTACTAGTTAATATTGTCAGTGAACAGTTTGGTTCAGTGAGATAACAGGGAATGCAAAGTAATTCCTGATTTGAAAAGTGTAACCCAGATTGTTGTTTTCACAAAGGATGGAGTATAGCAGTCAGAATATGAACTCATTCCCAACATAAATTTGAAAGAGAATAGTAAACTCCAGAACGGTGCCTAAATGTTGTGTGCTAAATTAGACCTGTGTAACTTATGTTGTTTTAAAAGAATTTGCAGAGAATTGCATCAGAGTGTGTGCTTAGGGAAAGACCTGTTAAATATATGAAGCAGTAATGGCAAATAAGTCACTGAAAAGATGTTGCTATCAAGAGGGAAAACTTAAAACCCAGTATTTTGGAGTACGTTAAAAATCCATTTCAAGCAGAAAACGTGTAAGCAATAATTTAACATAAAACTGGAAATTAAATAAGCTGCTACTTATAGAGAGACTTGAAGTTAATTTTGCCTGTTGGACATCTCTCCTCTCACAAAGAGTTTAGAAAGAAAGGGTAGCTGTGATTTCCACTATTGTAACATTCCTCCTCAAGTATCCTAAGTCCGGGTGAGAGACTCAAAGCTTAGAAGCAAAGTAGTGTGTTTACAGGGTGCACAGCTTTGGGAGGAGAAGATAGGAATAAAAGGATTTTTTAAGGCTGCACAATTGTATATATGCATATTTAAGAATATTTAACCATGTCTGCTAAATTACTGAGGCTAATCTATTGTTGAATTATAGAATGGTATTTAATACATCAACACTGGTTTTTCCTGACCTGACCCAGAATTGGAATGGACTCCAATATAACTTTTTTAAAAGCATTTCTTAAGTTGTATGTATTACAAACTAATAAAATAATTGTTAACCTATTTTTTAAGCCTGACTGTTTTTCATCTGTGTTTGGGGGGGCTGGTAAGGAGAGGAAGAAAAGGAAAAACTTGAGAAACTGCTGTACTATGCAATGGTCTCATCTTACTTCCACTTGGTACTTTCAGCCTCATGGGGGAAGGGGGTTGAGAGGAGAGAGAAAATTATGTTGGGTAATTTAGGTGACTGTAGGACTGGAGTTACCAAATTAAGGCAGGCATTGCCTGCCTTAAGTGTTTCAAACTGTTTTTTCATTAAGTCCACATTTGGAGTTCTTTAAGCTTTTCAAGCCCTCATGATAGTAGGATTTATTCAATTTAAGTTTTATTCACATGTGTTCTCAAACAAGATAGGGTTTCCATCTAGTTGAGGCAGACGCCACCTTTTCAGAAAGGGATCATTCCCCTCCGTGCAATTCACATGTTTTTCAGACCGTCCAATGTGGTTAACTTGAACCTTATGAACAAAAAGTAAGTACGCTCTCCACCATGCTGAGAATGGCCTTGGTTCTCATCAGCCGGCAGCTTTTCCTTGCATGAAACATTTTCAGCTCTTTGCTTACTCTAGTATGGAAGTCTTGACAGCCTCTTTATGGTGTGTGTGTGTGTGTGTATGATGTCCCTAACATATATGAGAGGGTGTGTTAGACGTGCTCATGTCCCAGCACGCGGGTGGGGCGGGGTGCTGCTACCCAGCGCTGAGAAGCATTCCGGGTGTTGTAATGTGGGCTTGCAAAGCAGTAGATACAATGTTGCTGAGCAGAAAAGCGCACGATAGATTTAATGTAGCCAATTGTGTACTTTTGAAAAAAAAGAGTAACTGTTCAGTGTGAGTTAATTTTGGATTTTTTCAGCATCTCTCTTTTAGGCTTTGTGCTTCATTCTTCTAGACAAATGCGTATTCCATGTGGGCCACTGTTCTGCTAAATGCTCTCAGTTCTCCTTTTGCAATCAAGATTATGTTGCTAAGGAGATTTTGCTTTTATTGGTGCTATTGATTTGTGTTAATACGTTTTGAATACCTCTCGGTATTCTTCCGTAGACAAGGCCAAAAGAAAAACTTCCCTGAGTTTCCCGATTTACATCACAAATGGAGCGGTGGTGTAATGAAGCCGATATAAAGTGGGCAGTTGAAAGGGAACTAAAGAAGGGCACTCAAGTGAGAAATGAAGAAATGTGCCGAGAGCGGTCTGCGAGCCGCCTCCGGCCCAGCTGCGGGAGCGGGAGCGGGCCGGGCCCGGCGCCGGGGCAGGGGGACAGCCCGCGCCTCCGTCCGTCCGGACCACCCACTCGTCGCGCCCCGGCCCCGCGGATTACCCGCTGCCGCTTCCGACCGCCCGCCGCCGCGGGGCACGGCGGGCCTCCCGGGGTACCGGCGGGACAGCGA
>VXBU01001742.1:0-45814 GCA_013400315.1 Bombycilla garrulus
TTAGGATATAAATTATATTTTATGAGTGTTCTGATGCTGTTTGATGTTGCTACAAGCTGAATGAAATTTCAGCGTAAACTTAATTTGTTATCTTTATATTTTTAGTTATAGCAGTTATCTATGTCATTCATCCATGGCTATTCTAAAACTTCATAAACAAAATAATACGGTTTAATACAAGCTTAAATCATAAAGTTTATCTAGTTTATCTAGTTTATCCCAGTATTCTGGAGATATTGGAGAAAAGAAGCAGATGACATCTCACATAAATACTTCACACCTCTGTTAAGAGATAAAGTAGGAGGATTTATAATCTCTGAAACTTCACACAGTGCCTTAATTTATGAACAAAGAAATATCAATTATAAAGGTGCACATATAAGGAAAACGTGCAGTGGAGGACATGAGTCTGAAATGACAGTAAACCATTTCATTAAATGAACTGTTTTGCTGTAACTCTGATAGTATTTGAAAAAGTACTGGATCACTAACTCCTGCAGAGAATGCAGTACATGAAGGAATGTATTAAACTGTCAACCAGTAGGTACAGTGAAGATGTCTGTAGTCTAACTATGCCTGATACTTGTACTAAACTTGTACTCAACTAATCAACAAGCCAAACAATTTCTAAGAACATGTATTTCATTTTGGAAGGCAAGGCATAAGAGCATTCTTCTTGAGAATGAATGTAACTTTCCATTCCAATTCACAGGAAAATACAGTAATTTTTTTCTTGGATGTTAAATGTAATAATAAAATTATATAAGAAATGCAATTTTTTCTATATTCTCCCCATGAGTGCTCAAGAAAGGAGTAATGAGTAGCCTGAGACAAGAAAACTACAAGACAAAATAGGATAAAACTATCCTCAAAAAAGTGTTTTCCAATCTTGTCTCTGGCAGTGACATTTCATTCCATATACTTGGGGGCTGGTAGGGCATGGTATGAAATTTTAATTTTAGAGTACTTTTATAGAAGTTTATTGATGGTTCAGAGATTTGGACTTTTTAATGTTAGGTTATTTTAAGGTGCAATTCCCCTTTATTTTTACTAATGAGGACAAAATCATACAGAAATATAGTATATTTTATCTTTGTCCTAACTTTTATGGCTGAAAAGACTTTTTTTAATATGCTTCATACTCTAACCAGGAGACAGTGATTGCCCTTCCAAGTTAAGGGCAAATTTTGCATCTATCTCACTCCAGGCAGTTTCATACTAGGTACTCTACCTAGTTTTCTTTGAACTTGGTGTTCGTTCAATATTACTTAGTGTTTCACTCTTCCTTTCTAGCACCACCATCATCATCTTTGTGCTCATCAGCTAGTAACTAGTTTATGCTTAACTTAAAGACTGCCAGCTGAGACATCCGATTGTGCTGTAAAAGAAATATTAGGCACCCTGGGATCAGTACAGCCACTTGGAAAACTGGCTTATCAGCATCAGACAAAGTAGGCTTATCCTTGTGTACTGTGCTAGTTTTGTTAAACTTACCAGGGTTTGGGGTGTCTTTTAATGTTTTTTGTGTTTTTGAGGTTGGGGTTGGGGTTTGTGGAGTTTTTTTTTGAAGGGGAAGGGATGTAACTTAAGGAACATAATGACACTTCATTATGTAAGCGAAGGTCACTGCACTTCCCAATTACATCTCTGATTGGCTAATGGCAGATGAGGAAGAAGCATAAGAACTGCTGCATATAGGAACAAGATATATCAGTAGTGCTTAGTGTTTGATATTACAAGAATGTATAGAGATTTGCTGAATAGAAGTACTGATATCTTGCATAAAATTATACCCTAAATATTTCAGCATTATGTTGTTTTTTTGGATTTAGCTAGGATTCCCATAAGTACTGACCAATTTCTTCAACAATATGGCATTATCTGTGATTATATCACTACGACAAAAAGGTAGATCCTCTATTTCTCTTAAATAAAACCACTTTGGCATTTCTGTACCCAGATACCTTGGTCATGTTTAACAACAGAAGATAGCCCCAAGCAGCTACTAGCTCACCTCCCACCAGTAGAACTGGGAGAGAATCAGAAGGGTAAAAGCTAGAGAACTCCTGGGTGGAGGTGAAAACAGATTAAGAAGGAATACAATAGCCATGCACACAAGCAAAGTAAACCAAGGAGTTAATTCACTGTGTCTCCTGGGCAGGCAGGTGTTCAGCCATCTCCAGGAGAGCAGGGCCCCATCACGTGTAACAGAGACTTGGGAAGATAAGCACCATCATTCCAGCTGTTCCACCTTTTCTGCTGCTTCCCCACACTTTATATACTAAGCATAATATACTATACAGAATACCCCTTTGGTCAGTTTGGGTCACTAGTCCCAGCTGTGTCTCCTGCCAGCCTCCCAAGCATCCCCAACTTCTGCACCAGCAGGGCAGTAGGGAAAGCAGAAAATGCCTTGGCTCTGTGTGAGCCCTGCTGAGCAATAACAAAAACATCTCTGTATTATCAACCCTGTGTTTAGCACAAGTACAAAACACAGCCCCACACCAGCCACTGTGAATGAAATTAACTTTACCCAGCCAAGACCAGCACACTGACTTTTAGACTCTGTTCAACAAGTACTGATGTGTTATGTGTCCTTTATCCAACTTTAATATCTTGGATGGAAGACAGTTATTCAAAATTCCCATCTGAGAATGAGCTAGTGCTCAAAAGGATAAAGTAGAGGAATTTTTTTCATTAGTAACTACATCTCTGACAAGGAGACCATTTAGAAACCTCAGCAGGACCTTTGGTACAGCTCTAATAAAGATCCTAAATGGTGTTAGACCCTGAGTAATTGTAAAGAGGGGCTGCAATTGAAAAACTGTACTTGGATTGAGGTATTCAGTAATATGAGTGGCACATCCTGTTCCCTACAGAAGAGACCTCCTCGTGCTCTCAACTAAATGAATTTCAATAGAGTATGATATTTTCCCCTTATATAACATGTTCTAAAGCTTCAATGAGATTTGCTTGTCAGAAAAACTGGAGTATACACTGAATGTTTAATGTTAAGAGAAAGGATATATTGTATTCCTTGTAGCGTGTTTGCTGTATTACAGGATAGTATTAGAAACCTGCTTTGCTTTTCAGATCCTTTGTAACTATATCTGACACTCTAGAAAAAATGCACTTCATCACATACATGTCAACCTATCTTGAGAACCAAGGAGCTACATCACCAAAACACAAGCAGTTAATGAGAGAGCTACAAGACAGAAACATGGATATTTTCCCAACACTATACACTTCATAGCAGAAGCTAGGTCCTGTGCTGAAACCTGGAGACCAGTAACTGCTATTGTTGCAAGTACCAATGGGGTGTGTTTTGTTTTTGTTTTGGGATTTTCTGAGATTTTGTGGGTTGTTTTTTCTTGTTTGTTAGGTTTTTCTTTGTTGTTTTGTTTGTTTGTTTGTTTGTTTGTTTGTTTGTTTGTTTTGGGGGGGTAGAGCAAAAGGTAGGCCTTGTTATTCTACTTTAGAGTATCTTCTCTGAAGAATTATTGATTTTATGTGTGCCAAAATGTTTGACTCTTTGAGGTGTATAATGTAATATTGAACACACCAACTTTCTGTTTAATTTTCAAAAATCAGTAATCTGCAATTTGTGCAGTTTTTGCAACTGAATATGTGCCTTTTTATATCAAGGATCACTGTATTTTGATTGCTTAGGAGACTGATAATTCAGGGGAATTTCAAACTGCTGAACAAAAATAGACTGTCAATAATTGATAATATATACAGCTAATAATTAGTTCCTATGCAATATCCATTACTGCCATTCCATGTAGAACAGAATTAGACCTGTAAGATTGTTTCTACGGTGGGATAAGGGTACACTTCTTCAGGGAGTTGTTGCCATAAAGTTAACTCTGGTGGCTGTGGTCGTTGATGGGTTTAGCTGTGGAGATAAAAGTAATGAGGTTTGAGAGCCCTCAATGAGGGAACTGCTGTGGGTTATTACTTTACTCCCCACCTTTCCAGTTTCATTGGCTTATGTTCCTCAGTTTCCTACAGAGAAAAATAGGGACAATCTATCTGCTTCTGACATAGCTCATCTTAGTCTTTTTGAAGCAGTACTTGTTCTGGAGTCATTTGTTAGTCACTTTCGTCCTCAGTTCTGCAGGATCATTCTGGCTGCCCCAGACAACCCTCTACAGAATGTTTCATGACATATCTTTTCACTCATCTTTCATTCTGATTGTGCAGATTTTAGTATGTACATGCTTTACTGTACCTTGTTTGCACAACTAACCCATAAGGCCTTATTTGTTTTTGTGGTTGTTTATACTTAGTGGTATTACAGTGGTAACAAAAGCTTATGTACTGTCATCAATTATATATATTTCTATGTTGTGGTTCAAAGAAAGCTGTAGTGGGTTAATCTTGGTTGTCTGCCAGATTCCCACCAAACTGCTGTTTTAATGCTCCCTCCTCAAAAAGGGGAGAAAATACAGTGAAAAAGTTCATGGATTCTCATAACGACAGCGAGATTGCAGTTTTGGGTTAAAAAGATTCAGCTTGGGGAAATTTAATTTATTGCCAGTTAATAATAGAGTTGTGAGAAACAAAAACATGACCAGAAACACATCTTCCCATATTCCTTCTTCCGAAACAAACTTCACTCCTAATTATCCTGCCTTCTCCCTGTCCCCAGGCAACACAAGGAAGGATAGGTGGCTATGGTCAGTTCTTAAAATACTTTGTCCCCTTCACTCTTTCCTCCTCAAACTGCTTCCCTGTTCCATCTGGTGTTCCTCAGAGAGAATACAGGGCAGATATCTGCTCTGACAGGGTCTTCATGGATTGCAGAGGGACGACTCAACATGGCCATGTTCTCTGAGAGCTGCAGAGGAATCCCTACTCCACCGAGTGAATCTTCTTCTCGTCTTTCTCCAGCCACCTCAGAGTCTACCTAGCTGTTTCTGTCATGTTTTTCTCACTCTTCTTTTGTAGCAGCTGTACAGAATTTTTTACTCTTTCTTAAAAATATTTTTCTTGGGAAAAAGGAGTGTTACCACCATGGCTGATTAGCTCAGCTTTAGCTGTCCTCCTCTCACAGAAGTCACCCCTGCAGCCCTCTTCACTGTCAAAACCTTGCCATATAAACCTAATACAGAAGAAAATGTCAAATATATCGTGCTTAATCTGATTCTGCTTCAGGAGTGCACAATGCTTAACTAAGAAGGTAGTCAGGAGTCAAGACAGAAAGTCACTATTAAGCAGTTACTGAACGTTATATCAGAGAGGAGTGAGCTGACAGAGCTGATAGATTTCCTTTGCCCTGAACTCAGACAAGAAATGTGAAGAAGTATGGTAGAAAACATAAATACTGTGGCCTGCATTTAGTCTTCATTTTATTTCTGCTGAGGATCACTAAATTTGTCTTCTACCTGTGGAAGAACAATAGCCATTCTGTACAACACTAAAAAAAAAAAAAAATCAAACCCAGATGAACTGGATCATAGAGGATAAAGGGATTTTATCACCATTTTATTATGTGATGGAAAACATATGGGATTTTCCAAACAGTAACCAGTAAGATAAGAACTGCATGTAGGATTTGTTTGTACTTCTGCAAAAATATAAAAATGAAAATAAACTGTCATAGCCTTTTCTGGCTATTCAGCTTCATCTTACTGGGTATTTCTGTCTAATATTGCTTGAAGTCTTCAAAGTATTTGAAAATAAATTGCATTGGGAATCATTCATTTAAGAACAGAAATCACACTAAATGAGGAATTGGACCATATGCTGCAAAGTCTGTGCTTATACTTTATCATTAGCTGTCCAGGCTTTAAGTGGTATAAATACACACCAGTCAGATGTGACTACATGTCTACTTTATCTCCGCAATGCCATCTTAATTAAAGTGATTTTATCAGTATCATAATTAGGTGTGTTATCCTATTTATTCACAGTTCTTCATGTGGTGTTCCCGATTTCACTTGCACTGAACTGAAAATATTTGCATTTCTTTTCTGGAACTTGGGAAAAGAAGAGCTTGCATAATCAAGTGTCACACAGCACTCTTTCCCTTTTGATGGCCAAGTGCCTGTACAATCTGTGAAGTATCTGTACCTGTGGGGACTTGTTCTTTTTGGATGCAACTGTTCTTTATTCAGCCTTGAATTTGTAACACGTATGCATCCAGGAGCTATATTTTCATGCCACAGATAGAAACAAACCCCTCTAAATTTTTGCTCTGTGATACACTAGTATTTCAACTCTTTTCCCTTCAGATATGTTCAGACTTAGGAACTATTTGATTAAATAGTAGCTGGTAATTCAGTGTATCTTCTGATCCTTGTTAACTTTTTTAACACCTTAATGGAACTTGTAGGGAAGAAAATCTTCACTATTTGTTTCCTTTAAAGGAAAACAAGTAAGGGTCTTGGATGCTTTTATAATTAATTTAGAAGGTAAATTATGTATGTCTGCTTTTTATGGCATGTTCTTAGATTTTGTTATTTCTATGTACGTTGTAATAAAACAAACATACAAAACCAAGGAAAAATAAATACTGTGCATTAGGCATATTTTGTGAGGCCTTCACTTAAAATTTAGAGTTCAGTAAGAGTTGCAGTAGCTAACCTAGTTTTCCTGAATGAACTGTGAGTTTCAGCTTCATACTCAAATAGAAATCTCATTTGCAAATGAGTATAATCTGTTTACTGGTGAGTATAGCCAGCTGCTCTCTGAAATCTCACTGTCCCATATGCAAATGTAAAATATACTTGCTTTCCTTTGATGTTGCTATTGAAATCTAGAAGGTATGATAAACTTGAATCAAAATGCCATGACCGTGGAAAACAGCAAAGTAGCCAAATCTGTTCTGTAACAGAATAATTAAAGGCAGTGCTTCAAATGAAAGGTTGAAGAGAAATGTTTGAAATTCCTTCCATCTCTGGAGGGAGAGGAATTGTCTTTAGTTACTGGGATAAAAGATAACTGTCTGTCATGGTTTTCTGAATACTGAATGTACTCAGGTAGATAGTTAAGCCTTTGGGGAATAGAAGAGGGTAATCCTTAGAGGTTCAAGTTTTTTATCTTTTCATGAGAGCCTGAGTAAAATGTTGTGATATAACTTTATTGGAGTAAAATGGTAATCTTTACAATCTCCCCCAGAATGTTTTATAAAAAATACTCAGGAATATGCTATTTTGGCTCATTAAGAGAAATATTAATGTAGTAAGATGTTATTATCTACACAAAGAATAACTGTTTGGGTCTTTCCTCAGGATGCATCTTTCAGGGAACAGTCACCTGCTCCAGCCTGGGGTCCTCCACGGGCCACAGCACAGATACCTGCCCCACCAGGGACATCCCTACTGGGGATTTAGCCCCAGCTGTTCCACACAGGGCCCTCCTTGGCCGACCCCCCCAGTGCTGCCACTGGCACCTGGACACTAACACATGATAAAAATACATTTTTTAGTATAGAAACCTTTAAAATTCATCTGAAGTTGCAAACTATCTTTTTAATAAATTTTTCGGAAAGCTTAGACATAGACATCTTGTAATTTCTTCTTCCCTCTTTTCCCTGTTTCTACACATATATACTCGCACTTTCAAGGTCCATTTTGAACTTTCAGACATAATTTTGGATGTTTTTGCCAAGTATAATTGCTTGTTACAGCTTATGTGAGTCTTTGTGGACTCACAGACTTTGTAGTCTGGTATAAAAGCTTCTCCCTATGTGATGGCTACTCCAGGTTAGACCACTCCTGTTGTGCTGTCCCTCATTTGAGAGGAACACTGCTCACCAGGGCTGTCACTCAGCCCATATCACACATAGGAGAGTTTCAGTGCTTCTTGGGGTGATGTGTGGTGTAGAATGATAAATGTACTGAAACATTTATCAGAAGACATGGGGAAATTACAAGAGGGGGAATGTGTGAGAACAAAGGGAACAAATATTTTGTAGCACTGCTATTTTTTGCATGTCATTTAACCTCAAATGAAATCTGTACTTAGGCCTGCCTTAATCAAATACTTTATTTTTCAGTGTCACAGCTTAATTAATGAATAGAAAAAAATTTAAAAATTATTGGGTCTGTTTCGTCCATTAGTTCTGTATCAAATTCAGCTGGATTTAAAAGGGTTCTTTTGTATTCATCTGCCTCTTCATTAGTTTGTCTTTGTCACATTATTCAGTATGTGCATGAAATACTCCTGGGTTTTATCTGTCATTAACAATGCTGAGAACTCATGTTAATTCCTAAGCACTGTCATTTTAAGTAAGCATTAATGCTGCATGTTGAGTGATGGAAGTGAGTGTGACAAAACATTTTCTTGACATGCTTGTAGAGAACGTATAATGCTTCTCAACATTTCTTATGATTGCTGTAAACTAAATTTTGGTGTAATCACAAAAGCTCTTCAGAAGCCTAAAATCTGCAGGGAGCTTTCAAGGAACTTATAAATTCACAGTATTTTTATTTTAGTTGAAAACGACATAATTTCAGAGAATATGTATTTAAATTAAAAGTAGACTTATACTAATGAAAAAAAATGAAGGTATCTAATTATTTTGGGCTGAGAATTTGAAAATATACATGCTAATGTCTCATAAATTCTGAAGCCTATCCTGCTAAAATAGCTAGCTTTCGTTGACTTCTGTTCCTACTTTAAAAAGTGGGTTGAATACTCAATGTTTTTGTGAAGTTTGTAACTAAAGCAATGAAATCAAATTTCCACAAGTACTTTGTTATAATCAGTTTACTTTCTGTGCTTTTCTGTTCTTCATATAGCCATAGGCTATATGGCTATATGGATAAAAAGCAAGACCATACTCCTGCTAGGAAGTATGAAAACTTCTGAGCTACTTTTAAAACTCTTTTTTAAATTAAGATTAAACAAGATTAAATTAAGATCAACACAACATTTAAATTGATATTTTTAAAGAGATACAAGGTAAAATAACACTAAAAAACAGTGGTTTGAAGTTTTAACTTTCATGAAACAATGCAGTGCCAACTGACTGCCTTTGAAAAGTACATTTATGAAATAAAAAATCTATTTCTAAAATAAACTACTTGGTCTTCAGAAAAAAAAGTGCAGAGGGCTTTGGTATCAAATCAAGAAAGCAAAATGTCTTTTCTGTCCTTGCATTGCAGTAATTCCTTTCTGACTGTCTCGATTTTATCTGTGAAATAGAGGGAGAAAACTGGTTGTTGCATCAGTAACCATCAGTTGATTTGATATGGTGGAATAAAGGACTTTCTGAGAGTAAAGGACGAGACAGATAAATTGAGGAGGAAAGCAATATCAGCATCTAGAAGAGCAGGCATAAAGTTAACACAGAAATTTGGAAGTAAGGAAAACAGAAGAGTACTACTGATTGCTTGATGAAAAGTGAAGAGCATAACTGCCTACTTCTGCTTTTTGAATTATTGAAGAATGTTTTTATGCATTGTCTTCCTACTGCTTTCTAGTACCACTGTTTTTTTCAGTGAAAAATTGTTAATAATTTGGGGAGAATGCCAACCTTCTTAAGGAAAAATATCAATGTGCACATGCAAAAATGCAAGATAATATTTCAGATTTTTTTTTCAAGTTTTACTGTCTTAAAACTATGTGAAACCCGTAAGAACTTTTAATATTCATTTTTGCATATCTCCTTACTGTTTATATGACCATACAACTTACCCCCTTCATAAAAAGTTTAACTTCATATTCTCAATAAGTCCTCCTAGATATTAAAAGCTGCTCACAGTTTCTGGTAAGCCAAGCTGATCACGTCCTAGACCCTCAGCCACTACTCATATGGCAAGCGTTTCAGCTATAAGGTACTGGGAAGCCCATTGCTGAACCCAGTCCTGTTTGTTAGTTCTTGTCAGCTGGGCATAGTATCAAGATGTGCTCTGAAAGGTGCTGAAATGATGGGGATAATCCTTTTCCTTGATGTCCTAGCTGCACACTGATGGATGGTTTCCAGAGTGCTGCTGGCCATCTCACTGCTGGCTCACACTCAGCTTGTATCTGCCGAGGCCCCCAGGTCCTCCCCTCAGACATGCTCCCAGGCAGGCAGGCAGGCCTGTGCCTTTGCACCAGGGTTTCCTTCCTCTGCTTCCCAGGGGCAGCACCTGGCATTTGATCTTGAAGTTCATGAGATTCCTGCTAATCCATTTCTCTAGCCCCTCTAGGCTCCTCTGCATGGCCTTAAGTGCGTTGACTATTCCCTCTAATTCTATGTCATTGCAAACCTGGTGGTCCATTCTGTCCTTTCTGTGAGTTTTATAAATATATTAAATAAGTCATTCTAATATTGTATTTCACTGAAGTAGGTGACAACCAGGCCAGCTGACCCAAATTAACTGAAGGGGTATTCCATACCATATGGCATCAGATCAGATATAAAAGCTAAGGAAAGGAGAAGGAAGTGAGGGTATTCACTGTTTACAACACTTACCTTCCAGAGCAATTGTTATGCATGCGGGAGGCCTGCTTCCCAGGGGGAAGCTTGCTGATGGGAAGTGGAGAGTAAAGCCTTTCATCTCTTTTTTCTTTGCTTGTGCATATGCCATCTTTTGTTTTTGTTTTACCTAAACGAAGGTTTGTTTTTTCTCCATCTTAATTTCCCTCCTGTGTCCAGGTGAGAAGGGGACATAATAGAGCAGCTTGGGGCACATCTGGTTCCCAGGTAAGGTCAAGCCATCAAAGGAAGTACAGATTATTTCAATATAAGTCTTAAATCTGTATCTTCCACGGCTTTATGCAATTCAGGATTGGTCATATGGCTTTTTTGAAGACAGCAATATATTTGAAGACAGGATCAAAGGCAGTGTGATTGATATATTTAAGAATGCTTCTAGCTGGTACAAATTTCAGCATGCATTTCTTTGATTAAAATATGGCCTAATTCTTGAATGGTATAAAAATTTTAAAAAGTTTAATTAGAAGTGCATAAATTCCAGCATATGAAGATCTTTTAATTGGAAATCTATTTTGCAGTGTAGTCATGGATCACTGATATCACTGCACAAGGCATATTTGCAAAAGAAGGACTTAAGTAATGGATAAAGTAAGAGGAGTTTTGAAAAAGTACTTGAAAGATTAAATGCATATTTTCAATTACTTACACATTTTATTTTTTAAATAGGGTAAATCAAAGTGAGAACTAAATGTTTAAAGCATGAAGCCCTCATCTTTAACTGCGGAGAGAAGGAAATATCTGTCTGGTGTCGGAAGAAGGGAGTAGTCTGGATTCACTTCTGCAATTCACTTTTCTTACGTTGTCTATACCAAAATTAGAAGAAAAAACTCAAAACTATAGTAGTATACGGCTGTCCACACATACATTTTTACTTTATTCAAAAATATTTATAAGATTCATTCATAAATATCTACTTTATTTTGTGAGCAATGCTTGAAGCACCTTCATTCCAGTTTGTTTCTGTTTGAAAACTTGCCGTGAGAAGTGAGCACACTGGCCAAAAGAAGGGAAGCTCTGGTTTCTGCAGGTCTCAGTGTAGTAGTAGCCTGCCTAAGCTTCTCCTAGACATGAAAACTAGGAGAAATAGTAAAATTTCTTTTTATCTCTGTATATAAGGCAAAAAAAGTATTTCCCTTTAGATGTGAAAAAGTAATCATATTTTACTGATGAATTGTTTTCAAAATGGTAGTGATAATTTATTGTCTTCGAAATCCTGAAGCAGTATTTGTGGTCTGTCCATTCCAAGCATCCTAAACACCCCCAATTTGGAGTCAAAAGAAGAATCAGAAAGGTATATCAAATAAAAAGGATTTTCCTCTTTATTTTTTCCTTACTTATATATGTACACAAGGTGTAATTACTTTTCACTGAAATACCTAATAGAGGACATAAAAACAAAACAGAACAAAATAATGGCAGCATTTAAATGACACACAGTGTTGTATAAAATATACACCATTTTTAAATTTATGTTGATGGAAGAAGTTTGTGCTTCTGTTTTTTCTGCGTTTGGGGTTTTGAATTTTTGAGGGTTTTTTTTATGGTTTATGTAAGATTGCTTTCTGTTAGTGGTATTCAGACTTCAGAAGTATCATATAGGCCAAGATGGAGATCTAATGCTGAAAAGGTGTTACTTGTGCTGGTTTGAAAGCAAAACCAGTGAGACTCCAAGTCAGGAATACAATTTAATAGGAAAAAGTAAAATACATGCAAGTAATACAAAGAAAACAAAAACCACAGACAGAGTCAGAATACAACCTGATACCCTGCTAGTTAGGGTGGTGGCAGCAGTCCAGATGAGGTGGTCTTGCTGAAGTAGTGATCCTGTAGACAGGTCTGGTAGCTCTTGTCCTCTGGAAACCAGTGGGTCAGGGCTACCTGTTCTGTCCCAGTTCCCACATTATATCCAGGTGGGAATTCTTGGCTCCTCCCCCTGGGTGGAGCATCTCACAATGGGATTATGTAATTCTATGAGTCATGTGGTGGATCCTCACAATGGGCTGATGTCAGTGTATGAGTCATGGGGTGGGTCCTCACAATGGCCCATTAAACACAAAGGGCTCCCGGAGGGAGTTATCTATGACTCATAGGGCAAGGTGTTAATGGCCCATTAACAGGAGATAGTCCAGGGGAGGAGGCAAAGAAAAACACTGCCCCTCCTTGGTTTCAACAGTTAATGAAGATGGAGATAGAATACAGACCCTCTGGCACATTTTACATTGTAACCTAGGACAGAGAAGAAAAGCCATTTTCAGGAACATCTAGGAAACAGTTTGTATCTACAGCCTTCTTAAGCAAACTTCCAGGAATTCTACAGAGATACAAGCCATCTTGGCATGATTAATCTTACAACTTCAGGAAAAGTAGGCTGATGAAAAGGCTCCAGTGGTTTCTTAAAAAGCTTCAATACCACAAAATGATTAAATGCCAAGTGCCTGCAGAAGCAGTGTCCCCTCTCTATAAGTAAAGAAAATTTCTTTTGTTCTGGGATGAGAACAGATGTGCTGAGAGAACCAGAGTATTTAGGTTGCTACTTTTTAAATTTACATTTAGTGTTTTGTGGTAGATTCCTTTATTCCTTCCAGTTAAAGTTTGATTAGTCCACATAAATGATGAAGTAGTATTTAGGAGGTATGATGTTTAGAGCAATCTCAGTCTTTATGGAATATACAGCTGCTGTGACAGACAAGTTGAATTAAACGAAAGCAAGTTAAGTAGAGCAAGCAATACCAAAAATCCTCCTTTTGGATGCTGGCTTTAGTGCTGGCACAATCTGTAGAAGAGTGCTTTAGCACGGTGTGCAGGGGAGTTTCATGAACCAGGAAAACCTGAGAGAAACAGAGAGACCCCCCAGGAGCCTTCAACTTCTATGAAAAAGCTACAAGCCTGTCAGTCTGACCTCTGTCAGAAGGTCAGAGAAGGTCACAGAGCCTGTCATCTTGAGTGCCAATACATGACCAACACAATACAGCCAGGGGCACAGGCACAACCAGTATGAAAGGCAGGTCCTACCTGACCAACCTGTCCTCCTTCTATGACAAAGTGACTATCTTAGTGAAGAAGGGAAAGACTGTGGATGTTGTCTTCCTGGACTTTAGTAAAACCTTTGACACTGTTTCCCCCAGAATTTTCCTGGGAAATTTGCTGTTCATGGCTTGAACAGATACATTGTTCATTGGGAAAAAAAAGTGGCAGAATGATTGATTCCAAAGAATGATGGTGAATGGACCAGCTGGTGGACGGTCACAAGTGGTGTTCCCCAGATCTCAGTATTTGGGCCAATCCTGTTTAATAGCTTTACTGATGACCTGAATGAAGGGATTGAGTGTGTTCTGGGTAAGTTTACAGAAGACACCAAGCTGGCTGGGACTTTTGATCTGCTGGAGGGTAGGAAGGCTCTGCAGAGGGATCTGGACAGACTGGATCATCAAGGTCCATTTCTCAACAAAGCAAAGTATGTTTATTACTCTCTACCTGAAAGGAGGTTGTAGCAAGGTGGGGGTTGGACTCCTCTCCCTAGTAACAAGCAAAGAAATGGCCTCAAGTTGCACTGGGGAGATCTAGACTGGATAGTAGGAAAAAATTTCTTCACCGAAAGGATTTCCAAGCATTGGATAGACTGCCCAGGGAAGTGATTGAGACACCATGTCAAACTTTAAAGAATATGTAGATGCGGCACTCAGTGACACATGGTTTAGTGGTGGACTTGTCAATGTTGAGTCAAAGGTTGGACTTTGATTATCTTAAGGGTCTTTCCCAACCTAAATGCTTCTATGATGTTTCTAGATTAGCAGTTCTGTATACCACAAATATATAGTTACTGATGGAATAATCATGCTGCATGTATGATTGCAGATTCTTACATTCTGCTCCTGTATAGCGTGCTACTACCCAGAAAGGTTCTCAGGCTGATAGTGTCTGTCCTGAAACAGGTGAGAGGTGTAATGAGACACTGCTGCTGACCTAAAACTCTGTTTTCCACCCAATGTAGCTCTGTTCTTTCTTAAGTTTAATATATTTGCAGTAAACATGCCAACCTCTGCCATATTCCATCTTTTCATTTAAAAAAAATATTTATATCTAGTTAATTGTTGATTATAAATTTTGCTGGATTTTCTACTGATACATAATTTATGTATCAGTATGTGGATGTGTTAGTACTGTATGCGAAGGATGTGACCTTACCCAAAGAGAACTGCATGATTATGCTGCAGGTTAGCACTTTGAGAAAGCTATTTTAATTGAATGATGTTTGTTATTTTATCTTGCAAACACTTTTCCTGAAAGGATGAGGTAACGGAGAATGGCAATGTAAAACTGTTCTATGAAACATGATGGTATGCTGTAAATGTTTGACCTTTCCATCATTTAAGCAATAAGACACTCCAGGGTGTGATGCTGAAGCATAATATTAACACAGCTCACCTACACTGAATTTACAATGCATGCTGATATCATACAGTAATGGCCACCCTGGAGTGTTTTATGGAACTATAAAATGACAGATAAATTGTTAGAGGGGATTTCTTATGTCTATATATTTTTTAAATGATCAGCACAAACTGTGCTTAAAAACAAAACAAACAAAAAATCCCACTTAACTATGAATAGCTCTTAAACAAATCCAAAGGTTCTCTAATTATTATTATTTATCTCTATTTGTTGGTATTCAAAGCAAATTAGACTAGGAAATATTGCATAATCTCTAATATAAATATATAATAGTAAAGAATACCTGTCTGAGAGAGAATAATTGAAGTAGATAAACTAGTTAATTTTGTAAATAAATGTAATTTCAAAAGAGGATTAAAGACCTATGGAATCACTTTGCTTCTAAATTTGGGTATTCTCAAACTACTCAGTAATTCAGTAACAACATTGTATTACTTCCCAGTGCTCTGACACAAATGTATATTTTTATCTCTTCCTTGTGTTTTACTATATCCCTTGACACCATTACTTGATAGTCTTTTCTCATTTTGCTTCTTTTGCATGTTCCTCTCATGTAGGAATTTTCCTTGCCTCTTTACATTCAGTAAATGCCTTAATAAGATGTAAAAACAAGAAAAATATATAAAAAAAAACCCCACCTAATAACTGAATTGGAAATCCTTCCGTGTAGCAGTGAAATTGTTTTGTACTTTTATGCTGAAACCATTATTTTATTTGCAGACCTGGCTTCTTGGGGAGTACTATGTAGCAAATTACAGAGATAGTTCATGTCTTGTAAATGTAGGTACATATATGCTGAAAAGAGCAGAAGGACAGTAGGACACTTGTTGTTAGGCTGCCATAGCAGTTTGTGTGTGCTTCTGTGTGCTGCAACAGGCACTCATTCACCCATGTGAGCTCTTATAGTCTGTACATAAAAATTAACTTTTCTAAGCATTATCAGTTTGGAAGAAGCTTTGTCTTTTAATATTTGAAAGCCTATTTTTAGTGGTTGCTTTTTTTCAACTACATTGCTTGAACTATAATTCTAAAATTTTTACACTTTTTAAACATTCCTTGAGATTTTAATATTAATTATGCCAAAGGAAATTCTACAAGAATGCACAGAGAAAATTGCCACATAGGCATGGTATAACACAATATACTATTGAGCAGCTTCTGAAAAGGACAAAGATACAGGAAATGTCATGTGTCGAGCTGGGTAAGGAACCCAGTCTGATTTAAGGATTATTGACCACTGTAACAAAGCATTCTACATACAGATTTTGGAGCATCTAACTACCTTCCTATAATGTTGTTTGCAGTTCAGAGATCAGAAGGAAAACGCATGTGCAGTGGAGGAGAGGGATGTTCTTGTGTTGCAAAAGTCAGGTTCAAGAAGTATGCCTTACAATTGCAGCAGAAGGGACCTCAGCCTGCTATTACTGAGTCAGTCAAAAGTTTTAGGCTGGCACTTCACCTGAAATGAAAAGAAACTGGGTTTACTATCCCATAAAAACTTTGAAGAAGTAAACTTTCTTCCCAGTAAGAGAATTACCATTAAAAATAATAACTTATCCATCCCAGAATAACCCAACAGTCAATAACTTATTTCCATTCTGAGCAGTTATTCAAACACTCAAACATTAATGTGAAATCTGGTGTATTGTATGAGAGAAATGCATAGGATTCTCCCATATTTTTGGGGTTTACCTTTCTAAAACCTCTGTTATTGTTTTATATGACTTCCACTTGACCAAATAGAAATGCTTTTCCCTTTGTTGATGAGCAATACCTTAATGGAAGGCACATTCTTACCTTAGGAAAATAAGCTTGAGCACAGGTGCATTTATTTTAAATTCCTGGCGCCAGCCAAAACTATGCAGTATTGATCTTGTTTACTGGTGGAAAGATTAGTAATGCAGTGCTTCTGCATTTAAGGCCCTTCCAGCTCAAACCATTCTGCATTTCTCTGATACACATTTCCTTTGTGGAAGCAAGAGAGTGAAGGTCTCACGGGTCTTTACAGATCTCACTAGTTAAGAAACATTTGCAGCTAATGGTCTTGCCAACAGGACAGCACAACTTTCTTAAGAAAGAGGTTGATTATTCCTGTCAGGCTGTATTCTGTACTCCTTGTCAGGAGGATTTCAATCCTATTGTTATTTATCATGTCCTGCTTGTCTGACACAGAATTGGTACAGAATGGATTGCACAACCGAAAGGTGTGTATAAACTCTGACCCCTACGGGGAGAATTCATATCAGCAGCATGACATATTGCTGCTGCTCTCTGTTCCCTCTTATAGCTGTAGTAACAAACACACTGCTGCGTCCCTCACCCCACCTGAGTTGCATTCTGGGTTTTTTTCCAAAGGCATTTTGCTGAAACATTAAATGTGCTGTACCATTCAGAAGGATCTGTGAGACAAACCTTTGCAAAATGCATGCCCTGAAGAAGATATGTTTAATCAAGAATACGTGTACATACAAAGATGTATGCAAATTTCCTGAGTGTGGGGGACAATGGGAAAGTATTTCTGTACAATACTGGAGAATGATTTCTGTACAAAAACAATACAAGATGCCTTAAATATTATTGAAGATAACGGTAAGATATTTGTGCAGGTAATATGGATACATAAGTGAAATTAATACAAGTTGGGAAACTTCAAACGTAGAAAACTTCATAAGTGAACATATAATCTATTCTACTAGTACACAGAATGTACTATTCACTTTTGTTCTGATTTAACCAATGCTCCAAAGCAAAATCTCAAACAGAAGAAAAGTTTAGACTGGGACTATGGAGCTGGAGACCATAGATTTTTTTGTTACCTAAACGGCTGCAAAGTATAAACCTAGTGCAAAAGATTTAGTAAATGAGCCAAGTGCTGTGGAATTAAATAAAAATAATGTGATATATCAATGACTGAAGCTGGGTTATTAATTTTATTGAAACATACTTTTATTACAGAAGAGCAGATCCCTATCTAGGTCAGAAATAATCAAGAAAAACAATTATTTCCTGGAAAAAGTAGGGTGGTCTGACTCAAAGAATTTAATTACAGGGACAAGACCTTTTTAAATAAGAATGAGAATGAAGACAAACATTAAATTCCATTACTAAGTGATAAATGACTTATGATTGATTTGGTTTTCACTACTCACTCATTCCAAAATGTCACATTTACACTAAAATAGCCTTTTCAGGGAGAATCTCTGTGCCATGTATAAATATTTCGCTAAATGCTTCACTGAGTTCTCTCCATTTGCAATTCATTATTTTGTTCATTTAAATGACAAGTGGTGTACTGGCTTTTTAATAAAAACAAACAGAAGTCCTCTGTCTTCTAAGATATGAAAATAAATCCTTGCTCTAATAGAATGCAAACTGTAATTAAACAAGAATAAAAAAAATGTGGATTTTTGAGTCTGAAATAGTTTTCTAATGGATTTCTTGTTATTCAGACCTCCTAACAAAGGTTGGTTAGGGGTTTTATTGTTCTAGACTTCTGTGTTTTGGGTTTTTCTTTAACATGAAAGACAATGAAGAATTCTTTAAAGGAAATGGTGGATTTAAATATAAAACTGTGTCACATAAATACATTTCATTAACTTTTACAAAGCCTTTCACTTTCCATGCAAATTTCTCACCATCTTGAAGTGTCATGTCACTGAAAGGTCATAGAATCATTTAACTCTACCTTCTCTGACAATTTTTCAACATTATGTTCCATCAACCTACAATATTCAGCACCACAGGGCACTAAATAGTAATGCAGATTTATGTACTGCACAAGGAGCAGGGAAGCAGGAGAAAAACCTGCAAGGTACTACACTATTTTTGTTTCTTCCTGCAATGCTCATTTGCTTGTTAGCAGCAAATCTATCACTATGCTTGCAAAGAATTTTTAGTGTAAAATTTTAAAAACGGTATTATTTTACAGCAAGCTTCATATTTGCAGTTATGACCAAGATAAACCCTTAGATTTTTGAGAGAGAGAGAGAGAGAGAGAGAGAAAGGCAAGTTAGGCAAAATGTTCTGCCTGCCCTTCAGGCACTTCTTAAAGAAGTGGTGTAACACTGCATTCTTTAAGGCCTATGAATTTTATATTTCAGTACAGAGGTTATGAAGCAACACATGCTTAGCTGTTCTTCTTGGTTAGCACCTTGAAGTATTTCAAACGAGGAACTGAGTTCCCAGAGGGAAAAATACACACACCTGAAATAATCACATGTATTTTTCCTACAGTCATGGAAGAAATTGTAAGGTACTTCCGCAGTGTGATTGATTGCGTCATGGAGTATAGAAGCAAATGAAGTATGATGAAACACGTCCTAGAAATGTGGTTTTGATACACTAACTGTAAAAGAGGACTGGATGATTGGCTCAGGCAAGCAACCAAAAATAAGAGAAGACAAACTATAGTCCTTTACCTCATGGCCTTGTAGTTGGCTACTCAAAAAAATAAATAAAGAAAAACAACAACCAATAAATAACCAGCTACCACCAACAAAAAAATCTCTAATCCACAAACACCCAGCATCATATGTAATACTTAGAATCCTTAGAGAAAAAAAAAAAATCCAAGATAAAGAAGTTTCTATTGTAATAGCAGGCTCTGTCTTCAGCCAAGGTAATAATATTATTTGAGTTTAGGTAATGTTGAAAAGGAAAATGTCCAACATAAGATAGATTCTACAAGCAGGTCTAGAATCTGAGCAATGTAGATTTTACAATAAGAAGAAAGGTCTTACAATTAATGCAGAACTATCAAAACATGAGTATTGGGGGAAAAAAAAATGCAGCTACGGTTGCCTTCTAAATCCAGAAGGCAGAGACTGTTCTGTACTGTTAAGGATGCAATATCTCTTGTGTGAGCTAAAAGGTGAAGGAATATTGTTGACCTAAAATTTTTTCTTTATATAAAGAGCATCTCTGCCAGCTCAGAGTTTGAAGCTATGTTGGACTGCTTGCTCAGTATAATGTTATGAGAATTTTGATAACAGCACTGATTGAGAGATACCATTATAAGTATCTGAAGCAAAGAAAAGCATCCACTTATTGCAGAGCTAAGAACATGAAAGAGAAAAAAGAGAATTATCTCATCCTGTCTGAGGATTACTGTTTTTCAACAAAAAATACATGCATAGAACATCATGAAAGATTCCTGTCCTTCCCTTTGATCACTTCTTATCTACGATCAGATTACAAACTCCTGCAAAATATATTTAAAACATGAATAGAAATCATCCTGTAATCAGTGCATTTTAAAAAATCAATATTTGGTTATCATATAACAACTGGATATTTCTAAAATTCCAAGATGCTGAAAATTATTGCTTTCATATTGTTGTTATTCTTTTAGTATAGAAGTCACATAAATCATGGCTTTAGTTTGTTGCATGTTAGTACTAGTATTTGTATAAGTTTATACATAAAATACAAAGTTTTAAAGCATATACACCTATGGATAACAACATGCAAATCAAAACTTCAGCCTTTATTCTATTTTCAGTGTATACTGAGACACTAAGTTTTTAATGCATAAGGGTAGTTCAGGAACATTCTCAGCCTTGAGGATTCTTGCCTCTTGTCTTTCTAAACCATTAACTTATGTGCTGATTGCACATTTGGTAGATAGATGGCAATTAATAGTACACTTACTTGATAGAGTGCGTAGGTAAAGCAAACAGAATTGTTTGAGTTTTGCTTGCTCTGGTTAGACAACTGTGGTGGTATTCTGTTCTGAGAAGGAGTTGCACATGATTTACCTAAATAAAGCAGAAATTCTGAAATACAGATGCACTCAATTGTAAAAATCAAACAAAAATATTCTGTCTCCAAAGACTAAATGTCCATTGCTACTCACCATTTAGAAAAGTAATGCAGAGTGTGTAATAAAGATTAGCAGTGTGATGAATAATTTCCAGATCCTTCACCTGTTACTTTAGATGTTATATTTTTACTTTATGTTATATATTTACTTTATATTACTTTACTTTACAGCTTTTGGAGCTGTTTTGTAGTAGCCTGTATTGTTGTCTTGAATAATTACTAAATACGGCCATGAAGAATTTCAGTCCTTAATAGAAAGGACAAGCTGACATGCATTGTAAATGCCCAGCCCTGTGTTTTCTGTTTCTCCCGTTACCCTTAGCTCCATTCCTTCCATTCCTTCCTGTCCCACCAGATGTGTTTGGTTTTCTTAAACTCTTTCACAAGGATTCAAATCCTTCCTTAATATGAATTTCTGCTGGGTTTGAGCTCTTTGTGAAGGCTGGGGAAGTTGAAAGGTGGTTTCTTTTTAGAGGCATTAGTTAGTTTTAAGTTTTCATTGAACAGTGAGAAATAAAATTCTGAAAGGGTTATTAATCTGTATATTTTGTATGTATAACAGGAATGAAAAAGGTAGGAATTCTGATAAGTTTGTTCAGAAATATCTAAGGAACAAGTAAGTGGTATGGACAAGGGAGCAGCTAAGACACAGACACTTAAGTCACAGAATCACAGACTGGGTCAGGTTGGAAGGGACCACAGTAGGTCATCTGGCCCAACCTCCAGCTCAAGCAGGGTCATCCTAGAGCATGTGGCACAGGGTTGTGTTCAGATGGTTCTTGAATCTCCAGTGACAGAGACTCCACCACCTACCTGGGCAATCTGTTCCAGTGCTTGGCCACCCACAAGTAAAGAAGTTTTTCCTCATGTTCAGGAGGAACTTTCTGTGCATCTGTTTCTGCTCATTGCCTCTTTTCCTATTGCTTGGCCCTCTGAGGAGAGCCTGGCTCCGTCCTTTTGACACCTTCCCATCATATACTTGATTGAGGCCCCCTCTCAGTCCTCTCTTTTGGAGACTGAACCAGCCCATTTCTCTGCATGTATAGCATAGAATGTTATTTTCTGTCCTGGGAAAAGGAATGAGAAATATGAGGTAGCTGTGGGTGAATGATGATACCTATTCATTTCAGCATCACTTTATATACCATATAGTATAAGTCTAACAGAAATTTGGGGTTAGCCAGAACTTACAAATCAATCAATCTAGAGCTTTCAGTAGTACCGAGTTCTTCAATGGAGCCCCAAAATACTTTGAGACACAAAACCTGGAATTCTTCAGTTTATAATCTGCCATATTTGCAATTGCTAGGAGAATGATTATGTAACATACTAGAGCAACAGGTCTATCTATATACACAACTACCTGCCTATTCATGGATCACTCCTAGGTGGACTGTGCTTCTAGGCCTAATTTCAATTGTACAGCATGTGTGTGGGTTACTGCAAATTCTGCAAAATCCTCTCTTGATTTGTTTTTCCTGTCCCCACAGCAGCCTTCCTGTGTCTTTGCGTGAACTGCAGTCTGGCTGCCTGTGCAATGACTGCTTGCTGTAATTGGCAACGTGGAAACTTCTTCTCTGGAGCATGTTCATTAACTCGAGGAATACCACTGCCCACTTTTCACATCTACCTTGTCTGGTCACTCTTGTTGAAAGAACGAAGCACACAACAAGAAGCCAACACATAGAAGAGATACTGATCATCAGGCTGTTGCTGCACATACCAAGTCTGTTGTAGTTAAGGGTTAGAATTCCAGAGAAACAGCTACATAATGATGGAGAATTGGGATTTGCTGGAAACAAGTAAACATAAAACAGTCAGATAATAATGTCAGGCCAAATCCTGCAGCATCACTGGTGAAAGGCTTGACTGAATATAGCTGGATAGCTAGGATCTAGCTCTCATGTACTAATATGGTTTGTTTTCTGCGTTACAGTTTGAGTGATGTGGATAGAATAGGTCTGAAAATATGTTTGATTTTTAAAACAGTTTTCAGAGGACTAAATCAGTTGTTGCTGTATTAGCACCGAAGATTCATCTCAGAGTCCTTGGAAATCTTGCTTGTGTAAGGCCATTAAATTAACAATGCTTTAATGCAAACACAGAATTGTAGAAAAGGTAAATTTTATTCTTTTTTTTTTCAGGCTACAACAAGCCCAGTATAACTAGCAAAATCATTCTGCCAGACAGACAGGCTTGTCTGAAACTTATCCTCCTGCCAGTGGAACAGAAATATGATGATGGTGGTCTTCCTAATATAATTAATGAGAAACATTCTGTGAATTGCTGAAGAAATCTTCTGTCATGGTAGTGTATATTCAGCCTCTTAAAACAGGTGGCATTTGAGCTATTTTTGTGAAATGAATGCGAGCAGACAGACTGATATAACTTGGGTTAATATGCACAATGATGATTATTTAGCACGTTGTGCTTTTGCTGTAATTACTTGGTAGTAGCACTGTGTTGTATCAGATCAGTGCTACCTTTTTATATTAGTCTGAGAAACTTCTCTTTTTATTTTATTTTTTAATTGAGACTAAAATAAAACTTTCATGGGTGTGTAGTAATATTGCTTTACACAGTTTGTATCCCAAAAACATTGAAAAATATTGGGGTTTGTAATTTACAGTTTACTCTTTGGGATACCATTGTGTTTATTTAACCATGGGAAAAGATGGAGAAGAAATAAAAATAGGTGATGGCAGCAGTAAAAAGAAACTTGTTGTGTCAAAAAATAGTAATTGTCATAGTGGTCTGTCTAATCACTGATGTCAGTGCATGAATGCATGCTGTTTTTATTTTCTGTGAGTGCTGAAAAGGCAGCACAGTCCTCTTATGAATTTTTATGGGCTTTTCAAAAAGACCAGGTTTTCTGGTAAATATATGAACTTACTTTAGATGTCTACCTTTATTCTTGATGTGATTTTGATAGTTTGTTTGGGGTATTTCCCCATCCCTCCCCCTCCTCCCCCATTTTGATGAGTTACAGTGGAAATTATATGGAGGGACTTATTTGTTTCCTTATTTCTTTCTATTACAATTATTTTAGCAGCATTCAAATAAAATATATCTGAGTCAGACTAAGACTAGAAATATGGGAGGATGATAGAATGCAATCTACCATAGAACAATGCTAAAACTAAACAAATATTTCACATGTTTCACAAAATAAATGAAATTAAAAACAATTCTCTTTTGTCTATGATTTCAGAAACACAGCAATTACAGCCTCATATTTGCCTCATGAAACACATGATGCTTTCCATCATGGATTTTAATCTGCATTAATCAGGCTACAGTTTTACCTTCAGTTTTTCCTATGTTTTTCTGTCAGTTGAAACTATTTTTCTCAGAAGATAAAATTATGTTGTAAGCTTATTTTCTCTACTGGAAATAATCTGCTGACTTTAAAAAGATGGCAAGTAATTGCAGGCTTCCGTTTTTGCCTCCAAAAGAGAAGTTACTCGATCAATTGACATCTGTGTCTGAATCTGTAAAACCTCTATTTTTTCCATGAGGAGTGAAAATGTGACAATCTAATATATTTACACAAGTCTTTCTTTATATTTTGTTGTGTGGTTTGTTTGGGTTTTTTCCTAGGTAGATCTGCATTTTATGTTTCTGTTATATTACCTTTGCAACAGGCATATATTTTCCTCTGAAGTTAAATCCTCAGGATTACTTTCTCTGAAGTCTTCAGGAGCCATTGAAATGCTAAACACTCAGAATAACTGGCAGAAGTAGACGTAAGCAAAACATGGTGTGATACACCTTCATGAACCTGTAAGAGTGAGACAGTGTCTGAGAGCAGGGCTCATGTCAAGGTAGGCACCACTGGGACTGGGCTTGTGGTGGTAGTGGTGTCCCTCAGGAGCAGAGCGGCAGTGGGGGATCTGCATGCATATGGTTTTGTCATCATTAGCAGAAGGCCTGTGCTGCCCTGGGACCTGTGGGGCCAGACTCTGGCCCTGGTCTGGGTGGTGTTGGCCATCCCAGCTGCTGGGGGTGTGTGACTCTCACCTCCACAGGGTGGGCTGGGTCTGCGCAGTACCAGCAGCAGTATGGGCTATGCTGAGCAAAAGGGCAGATATAAGCCGAAACAAGCCCAAGGCTGAGCAGGAAGAGATCACTGACACTCTGCCAGACAACAGGAGAAAGAAATCCTAACCACAAACCTCTTCTGACAAAGACTTTGGTGTGACCTCCTCTGCTTCCCCCCAGGGCTGTTGTTTGAGGAAGACTGAACATGCTCGCAGGAGGATCCAGAAGGGCATTGCAAAGGTTATCTTAGTACCAGCAATAAGAAGACTGCATTAGCAACTGTTCTTGTATGGTGTTTCTAAAGAGGATATTATTAATGAGGATTTACTATGGCAGCTTGACTGTGAGTAATAGTGTTAGTGGACCAGTCATAACTGCTGTGGTTTTGTTAATTTATGAATGCTTTAAATAGGCTGATGATGGTTTGGGATTTTTTCGTGTGTATATGGTGCTTTCACATTTCATCAGCAACAAGATTCTGAGTGTACCACTATCTAGACTAGTTGCTTTAGGTTTAACTAAAAAACTGAGTAAGCTGGTTTATATTCTAATGAAATCTGACCCTTGAGTTTAAAAGTGTTTTCTGTGCTCATAATACACGAACAAGTGTCATGGACCTTTTTCAGGTTCCTGAGTCCCATCACTGTAATCATGTAAAGATCCAGTGAAACTTGTTCGCTGTTCCACATTGCTGTGTCCCCTCTTGAAGTGCGATGTCCTTTAGAGGAAGAGAAAAAATTATCTTCTATTATATTGTTTCAGAGAGATTTTACAGTTTAGTTTAGTTTCATGTTCTTCTGTCTAGAAAATACATTAGGGCATTCTGAAAACTTATGAATATGCCTTTAAGTGTTCTTTAAGTGTTCTAAGGAAGGGAACTGCTTTCAGCATTCTGAAACAAGGAATGGCACTTTCTTCTCCCATAAAAAGTTACTCCCACAAAATGTTAAGGCAACATGCAGTTACTTTTGATTGTTCATTTGTTTGTTTTGCGGGGTTGTTTTTGTTTTCCGAGATTTTTTTTTTTTGTTTTTCCTGCAGTTCTATGATAAGTCACATTTCCAATCTGTCCAGATCTGTATCTTGCTTCTCTTTGGCTTCACATTTATGAAATCTTAGAGTATATTAACATTTAGGGTACAACTGAAGTTTCTTTCTGAGGTAAGAATTTTTTGTCTTTCCAGTTTTATAGATAGTAGTCTTGAAAATAGAGTTTGGGAAGAGGTTTTAGTCACAGAAAGTGCAAGTTTGTCCCAAATTTATTGATGAGCTAGTTTATTTTTACCCATTTTTGGTAATTATTTTAATATATGTTTTTATGCATGTATAGATAGAGAGAAGCTGCCTACTGTGTTTAAGCAAGGGAAGAAATAACTCATCAAAAGCTGGCATGCAACACTTCATGTGAAAATGATGATTTATATATTAGAATGTCTTAAAGGAGGAAAGGAAAATTACTTTGAAATTCATTTTATAGAAATGATAAAATCTTTCGGGGAATTGCCTGGACATATACTCTTTTTTTAGTAATTATGGCCTCAACCTCTTGAAGTAGTCTGATAAACCTCAAAAAAATTTTTTTTTTCTCAGAGTAGGAAATTCCATTCTAGATTATTTTCAATAGAGAACCTCTGCTTACTATTCTTCAAAAATAAACTTTGGTAGAGAATCTGCTACTGTGGAAATTTCATGTAAGAGAGCTGTCTATAGATAAACCTACTTCTGATGAAAAAAATCCATGAGGTAAGTAAGAAAAAAATTATAATTGAAGAGAGGAGATTTTTTTGTGTCTATACCATCATATTTCAGTTAATTATTTCTCTTTCAGTATTGTCACTTTTTTTTCTCAAATGACATATTTTTCAGACACTGTTAGGGGGATTTTTTTGAGTTTTAAGAACTGCTTTCTTTTGTGCATTCCTGAACTGATTAGTTGAACTTTTTCCTGTCTTGATTGTAGGTGAGTTCATGGTAATGTGGCCTTTGGGAGAACAGTTTACTGTGAGTAAACAACTCAGTATTTATAAGAATATGATGTATATGTGTGCATCATTCCTTTGCAAATCCTTGTCAGAATAATTCTAGAAATATTCCTCAGTTCTAACCAAAACAGTGACTAAGTTTAAGTTTGGGAATGAAAACATACTATAGTTCCTATGACAACAGTTAAATTAAAAAATAACTCTTACTTCTAAATGTTTATTGGATACCTATGAGGGTTTCTCAGTGGCTGTCTGAATGTCATTACAAATTTCAAGACTTGCCATTATAGAAATTCTTCTGTGGAAAGTGAAGTGAAATGCTGTCTTTAAACAAGGATGCTTAAAAAAACTGGAGGAGGAGTTTTCTGATCTAGGTGGTCTCTTGAGTAAAGTTTGTGAGTTTTCATTGCAGTTTGTCTGCATAAAAAGGATCTTATAGGCATGTCTACTCTACATGAATCTCTCTGTTCATGTTGCCATTATTTTCATGACATAATTGTTCACATTCCACATTTTTAAATTATTTAAAGTTGCCTACAATGATTCTACAGTGAAACTATTCCACATGGAATAGGCAATAGCTACTGTGAACTTTAAGCCTTAGCTTTTTCTGACCCATAATGTCAAATTCATTTTTTCTTGTGACTGGCTTAATGGCTTAACAACCTAGAATTTCAAGAGGAAATAGGAACCATTCAGATCCTGTATAGATAAATGGTCTTCTGCTGACCTCTAATGGAGAAGATAAATCTGAAACTAACTTGTAGCCAATTGCATGTTCATAGCTCAACAGAGCAAGAAGACACAGTAATAACATTGTGATAATACTGTCATCCAGTTAAAAGCAACTCTGCTGTATGATAGAATGTGAAGGAAAATTATGCTAGAAAATAGTTGTCCAAGAATTGACTTGTTTTGCAAACTTAAATCTATTTTAGATTGAAAAATTTGTTCTTCCTTTTAAAACTTAGGAATTTTAGACAGAAACAGAGAGTTTATGGGCTTGTGTACCTGGGTGTTGTGCTATAAAATGCTGCACTTTGTAAGCTGTTGCTAGTGTATAGTTAAAACAATGTAAGAATTAGACTGACAGATTAGGCAAGACATTCTTCATAAGGGGTCTTCAACATTTGGTGCAAAGGAAATGTCATTGATTCATAGGTGTAAAACATGATGGACAAGATAAAGAACATGCATGGAGTACTAATTTTCACTTCTAAATTTTTTTTTAAAAGATCAAAAAGGATTATAGTATTGTAGAGAGTAATCTTGTGGCAAGTCAGCTCCATGTGTAGGCATTTTAGAAACCCAAAATAGCTGAGGCACAAGAAGGCCCCTCTGCAGATTATCTAGTTGGGGAGTTTACCCTTGCTGGCAGCTTAGCTCTCATTCCTTTTCTTATTTGTTCACCTCCAGCAGGATGGAAGAAATAACTGAAAGGGCAAAAATGAGAAAATTTGCATGTTGAGATGAAAACAGTTTAATAGGTGAAGAAACAAAAATAAAAAATATGCAATCAGTCACCAACTTTCATCATAGTGATGCCCACTCAGTCTCAGAGTGATGGCTACCTTGAAAAAAGTACCCCCACCCCCATAGTTTATTACTGAATGAGACATTATACTGCATGAAATATCCCTTTGGTCTGTTCAAGTCTGCTGCCCTGGCTGCATTCCCTTCCAACCTTTTGTTCACCCCCAGGACACCCGCTGGGTGGGGGGGAGAGGATAGAGTGAGAAACAGAAAAGGCCTCATTACTGTGCAAGCAGTGCTCAGCAACAGCTAAAACACTCTAGTGTTATCAACTCTTTGTTGACTCCAGATCCAAACCTAGACTGCTATTAAGAAATATAATTCTGCCCCAATCAGTACACTAGCCACAACCCCATGTTCAGAGCAAGGGGGCCCAGATCTAGGCATAGCACTGCAAATGTGTCTCACCAGGGTTAAGCAGATGGGAGGAATCACCTCCACTGACCCACCGGCAACAATGCTCCTGCAGTAGTCCAGGATGATTTTGGCTGCTTTTGCTGCATGGACACATTGCTGGCTCATGATCAGCTTTCTTTCCAGGACCCCAGGTCCTTTTCTGCAAAACTGCTAATTGGTATATGAGCATTCCTTTTTAATTGGGTACAGCTTACCTGCTTTATGCCAACTGGTTTTGGATTAATAACTTGATATAACTCCATCAGCCTCAATTTCTTGTTAAACTCCCAGCAGCTTTTTAATTTGTTAGACAGTTCCAGAAAAAAATTCAGTGCTTTGACTGCTCCAAGAAAGATCCAACATTTCGCCAAACAGCACATGTACCAGTTGACTTCACACATAGCTCTGAACTAACCAGAGAGTGAGCAGCAACTGTCTGGTGAAAAGAAACCCTTCTTTGAAGGAGCTTCTATGAAGACAGCTGTGCATCTCACCACAGAGAAAGGCAGGCCCTAATGATGCAGAGGGAGCTGGCAAGGACAGGAAGATTTTCTGCTGTGAGACACAGAACAAGAGTCTGTTTGAAACCATGCTCCATTAGTTACTCTGCTCACAGAACAATTGCTAAACTTGTTGCATATATAAACATTTATTTAACTGAAACTCAGCGCTCTGCTTTCACTGTAAAGAGTGCCAAGGCTTCATTCACACCACAAGATGGTGCTCTCTGCATTTAGTTTAGAATTTATAATGCCAGAAACAACTTGTATCCAATTCAGCCTTTGTTGGTTTGTAAATTACTTAGGATACCTTTGCAACAGGATCTGCTAATTCAGCCCTGCTCCTGAGGCTTTCACATTTACAAATAATATGCATAAAATTTTCCACTTGGGAGATTAGAAAATGCACAACTTCTCTAGTAATCTTACATTAATATAACCTGATATGCAAAACCAATCTCAGAACATACATATTAGATTTTAAAAAGACAAATAACATTTTATTCAATCAGTGAATTCAAAGCTGAGTTTTTAACAAAAATATTTCTAAATTCCACTGTTGTGATGATTCTTTATGGAAGATATAGGGTCTTTGCTATAAATATTTTTATATGGTTATAGAGCAGTGTACAAAATATGCATATTACTATATGTTCTGATGTATTGTATGAACTGTAATATTAAAATCGTTATGAGAAATTATGCATATCAGTTCTGAAGCACATCCTCAAATTTGTTTTGAACTTCATATTGCTGTGCTGGGTTTCTGTATTTGTAATTGATTTTCTACTTCTGTACAATTAAAAGCAGTAACATTTTCTAGCTTTTCGTCATTCTGTTCATCCTGTTTCCAGGGAAGACACTAATATAGCCTTGAAAAAATTTTATGTTATGTTTGCCTTTTACATGCATATTACAGTCTGTGAAATGCTGCAGGTAATTCGCTTTGTGCAGAGTGTCAGAACAGATGACAAGCTCAATCTGAAAAATGCACTGCATTGTTGTCTGCCTGTAGTCAGTAAACACACTATTTTTGATCAGCTTCTCAGGTACAGGCATCACAGGTTTACTGTTTTTGTACTACTTTGGTTTCCTGGGGTATCCCAAAAAGTCATTGTATTCCAAGTACATCTGTGCCTCAAAATTGCAACTGTGTCTTTAAAGACCTGCAGTGCAGCAGGAAACAAAATGGTGAGGTCAGGGATGGTATCAGGGACTTTTTAAAGTCTGCTCTTGCAGGTAGCTTCAGCTCTTTTGCTGCATGAATTTTGCTTCACTTATTTTTTGTCTTCGCCTTAGGCAGAGCTCTCTCTGGCCACTTGGTTTGGGTTTTGGTTTCTTGATATAAAGTTGAAGCAGTGCAGGCAGAGGCTTTTTCTTCTTGTGTTCTCTTTTGGTTTTTTTTGGTTTTTTTTTTTTCCCATCTCAGCGAGACTGCCTTGGGGCAAACCCAGAAGTTTTGTATCTGGTGGTTATTTGCTGTTATTTCTTGACTGTAGCTGTTTCACTTGTTAGTAAACTGTTATTTTTTCCCTCACATCTGCTTGTATCCATTCCTTATTGATGGAGAGGGATTGGCTGAACCTTTGAAGAGAGGCAATTAATTCCAGAGTGTTCTCCTTTAAATTATCTCAACCAAGACATTTGGCCATTTTGATACAGCTTCATGTATGGCTTCATGTGGCTTCATGTCTTTTTTCTTTGTGAGAAAGCAGAAAGATGTGGTAGTAGCATTCAGAAAATTTGAGTAAGGAAGGCAGGATGTGGAAAAAGAAGTGTGTATCTAAGATTAGAATCAGAGAGTAGATAAAATCGGAAGGTATCTCCCTAACTCATCTAGTCAGATCTACTGTTCAGAATATGGTTGACTTTGATGCTGGATATGACTTTTTAGTTCAATCAGTGCCTCAGGTTTTATCAGATCTCCCTGAGTAACCTGTTCTGGTGTTTTACAAACATTGTCAATTACTTCTTTAAACATCCAAACTGAACACCAGTCATTGCAGTTTTACCCATTGTCCTTCTTTTGTTGAGGACAAAATTGTGTATTGCCAAGAAAATGCTGATTCCAACTTCTCTGCAGCCATGCACTGAAGTTGAAGAGAGCAGTTAAGATCCTCCTTTAGCCTTTCCTTCTTTGGGCTGAACAAAGCCACCTCTCCTAATCAACAATTTTGTGTCCCATATTGCAGTCCCAAATCATCTTGGTGACTGCTATCTATTAAGAACATCTGAAGTGTGAACTTTCAGGACTCTCCTGTGATGTTCCACATTTCTTATATTGTTCTGTTGCTATTCTTCTGAAATACACAGCTTATACCTAATTTTAATATATCTGTGTAAAATACTGCTCTATCCCATGCATGTAGGTTCTCTCCACTGTATAGAGCATAACACTGTTTTCTTGAGCTCTTGAGGGATAAAATAAAAAACCAAATGAATATTTATTGTAATATTTCTTGAGTTGCATGAAATTAAAATATGTTTTATCACTACCAAGCAACATCTTTAGTTAGTGCTTTAAAATTCAAAAAGACAGCATGCATGTTAAATAAAAAGAACAAGGGGAGAAGAAAGGTCTCCTTAGATACATANGAAAGAAGAGTCTCCTTAGATACATAAAAGAGGAGTCTTTAATTTTCTCTGTATATATATATATGTGTGTGTGTGTGTTTAGAGATGTACAAAGAATCAGCTATGCCAACTTGTTTAGTTAGAGTATTTCTAAATAACACTGCATAGCCCACTCTAACAGCTATAATCTGAAACACTTCTATTCTTGATTCACAGGATATAAATGAATAATGAAACATTTAGGTGCTGTTTTGACAAGTAGGATATGCTTATCACTGATTAATAATAGTAGAAATGGCTTTTGTAAAGGCTTAGTACATAAAATAAATTATTTTCTTCCCTTTTTTTCCAAGATTATTTCATTTCGTATTGTGACCAACAATCAGAAATTCAGAATATAAAAATTATAAAAATGTTTGCACCAGAAACTGCTATGCACTTTCCAGTGGCTCAAGGTATTCTCTAAGTTGAGAAACAAAAGTGTACTTAAAAGACTTTCTGTCCAAATCACCTTTAAAAGCAAAATAAAACATGATGTAAATTGAGTCTCAGACTCTAAAGGAAACTCAGAATTCCCTGCTTTTTAACTCTCAGTATATATATTTACTTTCTAAATCTTTCAAAGTTTTCAGTAGATTAAAAAGACCAGTTTTCCTTATTTTTCTTATTCCTCGATTTTCCTGAGTTTTTTTTTTTTTTTTCTTTCTGTGTTTCCCAAAGTTCAGGTGTACAACATCAGACTCATGGTCAAGGTTAACCTGACCTTTCATAAGGTAAAATTTGGATTGATATGCCATAGTGTGTATAATATAAGGCCAGATTAGAAAATCTTCAGAAAAAATATCACCATGTATAACAAGAGTTTGAAGTATTAGAACTGGAGTGAGCACTTTGTAAGTTGTGCCTGGTATTTGAGAGACTGGAGACAAACAATTCTGAAAATTGTAGATCTTTGTAAAAATCTAAAAGAAGATTTAAGATGGTTTGAATGAACTGCATAATTAATTTTGAACCACTTTACCTTTAGACCTCTTTCAATGCTGCTAATTCTCATTGTGCTGTGGCAACACAGTCATTATTACTCGAAGAAGTCACTTCTTTGTGAAAAGAATTACTTCCAAAAGAAGTCCAAAGTGTGCAGTTTCATGGTCCAGCAGCTTAAAATGACTCAAAGATTTGTGTTATATAAGGCGCAAACATTTATTTTGGTCGACAAGATTGATTGAAAAATTAACACATTTTTCTAATCCATTTTAGAAACATTTTATTAACTTCTGTGTGAAAGAACTTCGCAAAATTTAGTCTTATCAGTAGTAATTCAGATTCAAATAGAGAAATATCAGGACATCCTTCTGTTTATTTTGACAAGAATTAGGAATATTTATTTTATTTTATACAGAAGAGATTTTTCCTGGTTTGGAGGGAAAAGGTGTATCTGTGATTCTTAAATATTCTAACTCAAAAAGAAGTCTTGAGAACTGAAAAAATCATAAATATAATAAATGTAGGAACTGGCATAATCTATCTATTGGTATAATCTATTTAGTCTCTCATTTTCATTCAGTGAAAGGAAGCCTGATAATTCAGTATATATTGAAAAAGCCCCATAGTTGTTAAGGAAAAGTTTTTGCAACAGAATTTGGATAGTGAAAATAAAATCAGTGAAATGTTTATGTTATTAATCATAACAATGTTTCACTTATCTGAATAATTAAAATGGATAGTCTTAATTTGGAAAACAAAAACAAAACCAACACCAAATTGCATTAAATAGATAAAAGAGAATTAATGACTATCATTTGGTCTCCCACAGTAACATGAATACCTCAGTTCTTTCAAGACATATTGGTTTTAACTCTTATAAAATGGAGATAGATGTTTATAAAATATTATTGTCTGAAATGTACAGTTAAGAATTATTGAGTTCTAAACCGAGTTTAGAAACTTCAGTCCTGTAAAAGAATGTTCAAAAATAATTCTGCAATTTTCTTAGAGAAATAAATACTTCAGAAACTATGTCTAGGGTTAGCAAATTTGCCTAGGAAAATCTATTTTGTTACATAAAACAATAGTGAAAATAACAATGAGATAAGATTAGGTATGGTTTGAATTACCTTTTTAATGTCATTTTTTATTCAAACCCGTAGACAGAATAACAGGGCAAATGAATCACAGAGACTATTGCATGCATATTCCTTTATTTTATTTAAGTTTTTAGTGAAGCATAGAGAAGTATTTTGAAAAAGCATTAAAAATTATTTAATATGCTGCATTTAAATCTGATTAAAAGGTTTTTTAATAGCTACCAGAAACAGAACAGTGAAAGAGTACCACAGAAATTTTTCATAATGATTTAATGAACAAATATTGACATTTAATTTTCTTTCTTTTATTTGTCAAGTTTGCAAGTCTTGGACATCCAATATTATTAAGTTTTCTCATTCTTGCTTCAGAGATTAATCTGGTAGTCTAAGCATTATACAAAAGGAGCAAAGTGATAGCTCCCAAAATGGCATTTTTACAAGGAGTTGTCAGACCAATACCTAACGATAAAGATTATGTATACTTTTCCCCTAGGAAAAAAACATCTTGCATGTGATAAGTAAGATTTTTGCTGAACTTTACTATCTAGGGAAATAGGTCCTTCTGCAAACTGGAAAATGGGAAACTGATTCTCTCTGGAAGATTTTTTTTGTGGTGTGTGTTGGTTCTTTTTTTCTTTTTCTTTTTTTTTTTTTTTTTTTGGGGGGGGGTTGTTTGGGGGTTTTTGTTGTTTTTTTTTTTCTGGTGCTATGAAAATTATCTAATTTTATCTTTTTATAAATCTGTAGACAAAAATAAGAGAATGTAAAACTCTCCAGTTTCATATCCTATATCTGAGTTGAATTTTGAAAATTAGTTCCTTTTTACATGAAGCAGTCTGAAAACCTTTGTTGAAAATAAGGTGCATCATTAAATTAGGGAGGAGATTATAGGTTTCAACAGATGATTTATTTGACCGACACTGCTCTGAGGATAACCCTTTAAAGCTTCTCTAAGGGAGTGGGATTCTCATGTGACATTATGATGACTTTTCCATTCCTTTTTAGGGAATCCTGTTCTATAAACTTCCATCATTAAAATATAGATAATTAAAAATGAAAAACTTTGAAATAGACCTTAACATAGTCAATTGTTTGTCCTCTGAGCTTTACATAAATTTCTTGAAAGATGATTTTTCAGACTACTTGTTCTATAACACCATATTTTATGTACAGTAATATGGTAATTTCAAACTCTGATCCTCTTTTTAAAAAAAACAAACTAACCATCAACTTCACACCATAGCTAATTAATGATCATTATTTGCTCTTATCTACATATAGTTGCATCTTATTTTAAACAAAAGTGTTCCATTTTGTTATTTTTTATTTTAAATTTAGGAATTTCCATCTGTGAATGTAAATATTTTCTGCTCCTTTCTCCTTTTTATTATTACACTGAATAGCACAGGTTACAAAACATATGCTGGCAGAACCTTACCTGATACAACAAACCATACAAGTTATGAAAGATTATCAGAGTTTTCAGTGTTTCCATACTTAATTTGTTTCCACAATAAAAGTATTTTCATATAAAATGTACCACACCATTATCTTTGAGAGATACTCATAAGATAGGATAGAAATCTTTCTTGTATTTGAAATACACTGCAACTTTTCTTCCCAAACTACCAAGATTTATTCTACAGTAGTTTTACGGTAATTAATTTATGGTAATTAAACCAGGTGCCTGGTTTATAGTGCCTTGTGTCCTTTTCTCATTCTCCTGTAAATATTTGTCATCTTCTGGGCTTACTCCGTGTTGGTTCTGAAGCTTAACTGATAACAGCTGTGAGAGAGTCTTCTAGGTTTATAAAGTAATTTTTGGCAATTTTCACGGTTTCCAGCTGATCAGAGAAAATTTACTTTATGTAAACAGCCTATACACCATTCTTTTAATACTGTGGTTAATGTTTTTTCTCCTTTATTCCTTTCAGTTATGTCAATCATCCATTCTAAATGTCAGTGATTTAGATTCAGGCACAGATAAGAGACTGATGTAATAGAAGACACTTCTAAATATATTTCCTTTAACCAATGGATGAAGCTTATTATGCCAGTGACAAGCTCTTCATCGTAATTTCCCAAAGCGAAATATTTGATTTTGCAAGATTTTTAAGTAAAAGCCATTCTTTGCAAGGCTTTTGGTCATGCCCTATTGTTCCAGCCTTTTCACAGATCTTTGCAGTCTTGTACTATCCCATTAGAAACCACAGTCCAAATTGTAAAGGGACAGCACCCTTTTCTTTCTCTCTGAGACACTTGTTTCTGACATACCATGAAATTATCTCTCCTGAAATTCACGCATTTCCAAAATGGAGATAAACTCAAGTCCATTGTTTCCTTTGGACTCCTGACTTCTCTTGCTCATTCTTTGCTGTTAAGAAATTCAAAGGAATTTAGAGCAATTCTGGAGAACCAGTTTTTGAGCAGTACAAATACTAATGACCAGCTATCTCTTCAGATGAACTCCATTGAGCTGACTGTTCATCTCTGGTGTAAATCCATTTTGTGAATGCTTAGAAGGCAAATCCATGCTTCTAAGCTATTTTGCTTCTGTTTATTTATTTTCTTCAAAGAAGTTTCCACATGGAGAAAAAAGAAAGGCTGGCATCACTCATTCACTAAGACACGATCCATCCTGTATCCAGGGAACACAAAACTTCATCTGGTCATCAGGGAAAGAAGTCTTTCAGCATTGTTGATAACATTAATTTTTAGTCATGTAATTTGTCTTTTTAAAACTAAAATAAAAGGGAAAAAAAAAGACATGCTGAGTTGTGCTGGTTTGAAAGAAAAACCAGTGAGACTCCAAGTCAGAAACACAATTTAATAGGAAAAAACAAAAGTAAGATACATACAAAAGAAAAACAACCATGGATAGGGTCACAATACAACCTGACACCCTGCTAGTTAGGGTGGTGGTAGCAGTCTAGATGAGGTGTTCTTGCAGAAGTGGTGATCTTGTAGAAATGTCTGGTAGCTCTTGCCCTCTGGAAACCAGGGAGTAAGGACTGCTTGTTCTGTCCCAATTCCCACATTATATCCAGGTGGGAATGCTTGGCTCCTCCCCCTGGGCAGAGCATCTCACAATGGGCTGATGTCATTCTGAGTCATGTGGTGGATCCTTAACGGCCCATTAAACAGGAAATGGCTCCTGGAGGGAGTTATCTATGACTCATGGGGTAAGGTGTTGATGACCCATTAACAGGAGATAGTCCGGGGGAGGAGGCAAGGAAAACACTGCCCCTCCTGGTTTCGACAGTTAATGAAGATGGAGATAGAATACAGACCTTCTGGCATATTTTACACTGTAACCTAGGACATGAGTGTTTCATATTTTACTTTCAGATAACCTATGATCAGATTTCTGTTACAATTGAATAATTTACTCTGGTTTTCTTTGTATTTCCTTTTGCTGCTGAGGAGTTTTAAAATGTTTCATCACCCTATGCATCTTCCAAGGAACATAAAAGGTTAATAATATATTTTTATCTTGTAGCGTTATGTGAAAATAGACGTACTGTAAATGAAGAATTCTCAAAGTATAGTAATAATATTATGTAGATATTTAGAAGCTATTTTATGCTTTTTGTGTTCAGTAAAATACTTCAAATGAGACTTAAGGATGGACAGTGAATGTGGAAGATAGAAAAAATGGAACAAGATGAAATAATACAGGAGCCTTTGAAAAAAAAAACCTAACTGTCGCATATCAGGTAACAAACGCTACAGGAAAATGTGCATGCCGTAGTAATTAAGTAACATTTCTGAACTTTTGAGTGCTTGACTTAGAAACTTTCTACACAATATTATTTTTAGATAATGTGTTTTAAAAGTTAGTGTACTTATACACTGCAGACATTCCATTCATATTTTGCAATATTGATTCTATAAATGCCAATCTGGCTTCTGGCTTTTTATGGTTATCCAGCATAACTTTTGCCATTATTACAATTTTGGATTTCAGTATAAATGTGTTACAAGCCAATTACCTTGAAAAAGAAGGAAACGTAATGGAGAAAGATATTATATATGAATGTAAGAAGAAGATTTTAGAAAAAAATTATTAATATTTTAAACTGTAAGAGTAGATATACTGGACAAAACTGATTGATTTGTACATAGGATAAACAGATAGAAGCTTCAATAAAGAATACGGATCTTTGACCCAATATGTAATCATGTATTTGGGAAGAGTCAGAAAATTGTCAATCCCAAAACTGACATTGCCATTGAAAGTCAATTAGACACTGATAAGATTATTTAAAAATAGATATATTATTTTCTCAAGTAATTTTACTCAAGGAGCCTTACATGTGTCTCTTATGAAATATTAACCTTTTACTTAGGAGGCTATGTATTCACATGGATTTATATTATAATGAAAGACAGGTTAAGAACACCTGGTCCCTTTCCACAAAAGATGTATGGTAGCCGTGTGTATTAAAAGGTATTGGGAAGTTGAGTGTATTCACAAGTGATATAAAATTAAAAGCTAGAATAAAATCTTACAGAAAGGTATCATGATACCTAGTGCCTGGCTATACCAAATAATAGGTGGAATTCAGTTTTGCTGACCACACTTTAAAGTACATGGATAAAAAATTTCTAATGTTCAATGTTCCTCATGTTGATTGCTTTAATTAATTAGGAAAGAGATACGGAAACCACTGTGAAAACACTGTAATCCAAACACTGTTTCCTGTTAGCAATGACGAGAAACACAAGCAGTATTATGAACAAAAAGGGAAAAGCTGGATAACAGACAAAAAGCATATTCTGACTGCATTATGACAAAAATGAAGTGTCCATTCCCCTCACATCATACAAATAGACTGTCATTCTGAATAGGAGTTAGGTAACTTTTGTGACTAAGCATCAGCAAAAAGGACATTTGGAGAAAGAAAATAATTTCAGAAGGGCAGCTAAAAGAAGAGCTTGTGTGAGAGAATGCTTGGGTTTGGCTGCCAAAAATTTAGAGAATCTTTAAAGTTAGGAATGAAAAGGAGCTAACTGCTAACTAGGAATCAGATTCCCAAGTATTTAATTTTCCAGATACGATGACAGTTTACAGCTACAGCTGACGCTTCTTCTATGAATGACAGCAGTTGGTTTGCAAGAGAGGGAAAGAGGGAATATTTTGTCAGTCAGGATTGTCTTTGAAGTGAATATTTGCCTTGCTCAGAGGTTAAATACCTACAGAAACACACTGCTACATGTGCTGTACAGATTCCAATATGTAGATGTTGCTTCCAGTGCCATTTCAATACAGCTCCCATACCACCCATAATTCTTACATAGCATTTCTCCGACACATGTAATGCAGGTACATAAGCTTCCATGCTGCCTATAGTTGCATCAGTATCAAACAACAGTCAAACAACTGTTTCCTTATTTTATATTCTCCCTATTTTATTGTCATGTCAAATCTTTCAGGGTCCACCTCAGGACTAAGAAAACAATTCAGGAATCTAGTTCAATTTTCAAGTATATGATATATCATACAAGTAGGAACTATGCTTCATGAAAACAGAAAATAATATTTCTAGCCTACATAAGTAAAAATGAAGTAAATCTGCAGATATCTATGAGTCTACAATACCAGCTCTGAAAGCATAATTTAACTAAAATTAGAGGAAATATTTTAAAATTTTGCTCTTGTCTTATTTTTAGTGATAATACTATAGCAATTAAAATGAGCATATTCCTATGGGTTCTAATTATATGCAGGATATTTTGTCCTAAAGGTTCTTATCTTGAAGAATCAGGGAGAATAAATTGATAAGCAAATCTTATGACTCACATAGAGAAGGCAAAAAAGCCCCATTTAATGATGAATAGTGGGTTACTGCTGTTGAAATTTCTATATGACTGTTATTGGATGGGTACAGTATAAGGTGGCCTGAGCTGTCTTTCTTTTAAGGCCTTTGTATATTTTGGGATTACTCTTGTTACCTATCCTCATATCTTGAACTATCAAGCCAGAGGCATTTCAGGGATACCCGGTATGACTTCATTATTATTACAGTGAAAGAATATAATGATTCTTAGAAATTAAAGACAGAAATTGTACAGTTCAGTTCATTTAAAAAGGGCTAGTTTGGGACAATTCCTGTGGCAGAGGAAATTCATACGCAGTTCTGGCTGAAGGGTGGTATAAGGAAGGAAAAGTGAGAAGAGAGTTCTCACAGTTGCTCAGAACTCTTTGATATCTCCTTATGTACATGTGGGGCCACCTGCCTTGGGTTTACAGTCACAATTCACAGAAAGATATTTGAAGAAGTCTCGTTCTCTTTACTATTTTTCTGATGACAAAGTAGGACTATGTGGTGATTTTTGAATAAAAAGCTGCAAATGGGAAGAATCTGTGACTCACATCTTACATGACAGCCCAGCGCTATTTATTGTAAGCATATCCATGAGTAACAGTGGCAGTCTTCTCTTTATTGGTTTCGTAAAATACGAAGTTTTGTTCAACATCCCCAATATTATTGCAAATATTACATCTTTCAATATATTAACTATTCCATTTAAATGGTCTAAAAATTTATTGTGAGTAGAATCTACATTAGTCCCATCTGCTCAATGAGAAAGAAATGCATTTTACCTACCTTAAGGTCTTCATTCCATTTTCCATGATGCATTTAATGTGATTGTCATGACTTTGAACAAAATGTCTTTGTGGAAGGACAGACTTTTTCATAAATGAGTACTGCCTTGTTTTATTGATCCTTATTTGCTGTGATAGGGATGAGGAGCATCACATCTGACCCAGGATACAACATGGAGTATCATATGATATTTAGAAATAAATCTGTTTTTTACACACAAATATACGTATTGGGACAAATGGAATAACTGATTCTCGGTACTAAAAATAACATTCAAGAATTAGGAGAAAGAAATATTTAAAGTCAACAGATTGCACTAAAATGCATATTATATTGATAAACTTCATAGATATTTGAAAAAAACCCAACTTTTGGATGCTCTCCGCAGTATATTTGATAGAGGTGTTTAACTCAGTGAGATAATTCAGATTACTCTGTATTAGTTAGCAATGATTTTCATTTAAGTCTGTATCCTTCTGTTAGACAGTTACTCAGTATACCCTTGCTGAATGTTGAAATTCTGAAATTAAGCTAATTATTCTGCCTAATGAGTGCTGCAAAGGCCTAACACAAACCTGCATGAAAGTCCTGTAAGTGTGGCTGGGGTTGTATTTGTTTATTTAATTCTCCCAGGGCATTGTCTGCTATATATTTTTTTTAAAGTAGCACAACATCTGGACGTAGGCAGCAGACAGACTGCCTGTTGCCCTACCTCGACTATTGTCTTCTGACTCAGCCTGAAAACTCAGGAGAGGGCACAAGTGGGGATTAATGAGCTGTTTTTAGAGAAAGCAAATGTTCCAGGGAAGGTAAGTGACTTAGTAAGCAGCAACACCATAGTGTAAGTACAAACTGATGATGCCCAGAAATGGAAATAGAATGCAATCTTTCCAGATAATGTTAGAAAGATAATGTAAAAGCAAACCTTTATTTGAAAGCCTTCAGGTACACAATATGGCAAAAACCACACCCCAAATCAGATTAGCACAATTTTATAAGATTGGGCAATTAGAATATCTAGCCAATGTTGTCCAATAAGAGGAGCAGTTGGTTGAGTAATTTCTCTTCTAGGTTCTGGCCTATTGGAGCTCTCTGCCCAATCTCCTATCTTACCTTTATTATGTCTGTGATTACATGGTGTAAAATAAAAAGTCCTTGGTGAACTAACAGGCAACATTAAACTAAATTTTAGGAATGCATCAATATGTGTCATTTCACTGCAGGAACAAAACTGGAAAAGCACTGGAAGTTAAACGTGGGCACTTAACTAAAGATACAAATACATGAAGAATACATACAAGCTAAAAACTTTAGGCACCACTGAGACACTTGCAAAAAACTGTATAGAATGGAGCAATTTTATCATGGATGGATCTAAAAAGGAAGACATTTTATCTGAGGGCACACTGAGATTAAATTTTAGATACTGTTATTTTGCACTTCAATGAAGATATGTAATTATACTTACTTTGAGCACCTTCATTTGGAAGGATTTTGGTGTTTAAGTTGTTAATTAAACCTATTTCCTGGATTCTAAAGAGTAGCTCAAAACCAAGAGTTCTTTGGGTTCATCATAAATAGAACCTTCTGAATGACCCTTCAAACAATTGAGAACAGATTCATTTGAAGCTGAAGTGTAACTCTAATCTGATGTTAATTCTGTAAATTTCTGATTTTTTCTATATAAACCAAAGGTTAAAGAAGACTTTTTTTTTTTTTTTTGTAAATTTGTGATTTTGTTTCAGATAAAAATTTTCTCCTCGGGTAATGATACTGGATTTAGTTCAGTTTAGTTGTAATGGCATGAATAAAATTTATTAAGGAGGAATTTAGGAACTAGCCACTGGTCTATACTCACCTGTCTTAGGGGGAAGCAAAACTGCATTTCAGGAAAATGTATGCATAACCCTGAGCAGAAAAAATGCATCAAGATTTTTTGTTTGTGTATAAAGAAATGCATTTAAATGGCCTGAAGTAGTATATTTGAAATTAAATCTGATTTTTAGAAATGTAGTACAAAAATAGAACCCTGTAAATTGAGATAATTTATGTGATAGATCTGAGTATGCTCACAAAAAGTATGCAAGCAAGAAACTAAGGGGTTTTTTTTTCATTTTTATTATAAAAAAGACCTAATATAGGTTTTGTTGTAAATGATGTCAGCTAGTTAACTCTTTCAAAAGGTTTTGCTAACAGCATAAATCTACAAAATAATAACTGACAAATGTGCCTTTTTTTTTCTCAGATTATTGCATATATACCTTTCATGGGTCAACATATGGATGTGTCTGTTGAAAGTGCTCTTAACAATGTCATTTGATCAAACATTTATAATTATTTTCATGAGGTGTTGCATATTTTAAGAATCCATCTTAATACATTCCACTGATTGGTGACATCTGATAAAAGATGACTTTCAGTATAGGCTCAGATGTTTGGTTTTTTTTCTTCTAGCCATATGTTTACTTCATATAATTAAGAAAAGCAGAGGTAAAGACTACAGAAATAATTTTGTATGAGTAGATATAAGAATACCTTTAACCTAAAGTCAGTCTGGGAAAATGAGCTGCTTGACATCTAGTTAGAAGGGCTGATCAAACAGTGCAGGAATGGTAATATTTGTTCAAATGCAAATGACATTTACTTCTCTAAATTTTGATTAATCAATGTGGTCATAAGGATGTATTCTTGATCTCCAACTTCCTTGCTGAATATCTATTCATATACAATTGTGCCAATAGTCAATACAGTTTGGAGTTATATGGAGATTTTACAAGTGTCACGGGCTGTCTAGGAGACAATAAATGTACGAAAAAAAGTGGCCTCTCTTTAGTGTGAAGAGGAAGTAATTGGAAAACTAAGATTTTTTAAAGAAGCTTGTAAAGTGTAGAGTAAATTAAGAAAATAGCAGAATATTCAATGATTGAAATGACGAAATTGAAAAGTATAATCCAAAGCAAAAATGGCCAAATCATGTATTTTGTAGATTTATGAATTTGTCCATATTCTGTGAAGATCTCTCTTAGTAGATAACAAAACAGTAAATTATATTTGTGTAAAGTATAACAGTCTGTTTTTATTTGCTGATGTATTTAACGGGAAATTCATGTCCAGTTCCAGTATTAGCGATTCACTATTAGCGATTTTCATTTTTTACAGAGGAAAAAAGAAAATTTTTACTTCTTCCTACATCTTCCAAACTGGGTAGTATATATATTTCACTTATAAAATGTAATCATTTATACATTTCTACATCTATTATAAATTCTTAAGTATATCTTCCTTGACAGGGTGCATACCTCTCCCATAAAATTCAAATTGTTACTATATTTGAAGTGCATATGCCCCTACTGCTTTCACATGAGCATAAAATAAAGCCCATCCCTGCTATAGTTGTAGCAAAGAAAGGGAATAAGGGTAACGAAAGTTTCAGTATTCAGCTTTTTTTTTTTTTTCAGTATTCAGCATTCTTTTGTTTATTATTGGTTCAGTAAGAAAAATGGGTGATCTTTGGATAGTTACTGTAGAACTGCCATATAGATTTCATTTAATAAGGATACTCCAATACCTAAAAGTTGTAAAAAAATCCATATCCAAAAACTCACATACAGTGATACCTTAATTCTGCAGAGACCAACATATTATTAATGTTTGGGTTCTTCAAATTATTTGTGTGACAGAAGAAAGCTGTGAACTGTGATCAAAGTGATCGCTGCCTTGGGCATCTTTCATATTAACCTTGCCTTCAGAATTCACCGTGTCTTTCTGTTCATGGCTGGGCTTGTGGGCACTCAGCTAGAAAAAAACATGAAGGTTCAAAAGATACGGAAACAAACCTGAGACTGGAGAGTTCATGCATGCACAATGTATGTAAACCTACAACAATACTATCCACTACTACTGCGTCTGGAAAACAAGTTACTTCAGTGAGACCAGTTTGCTTTTTTATTCTATCAGTAGGAACAATTCCCTCTAATCATAGCAGTCTGCAGATTATTTTATTAAGATTGCTATGTATTTCTCTGCTTTTAAGATATTCCACAAAGAGAAGATTTGACAAAGCTCTCAGTATTTCTTTCCCAAACCTCAATTTGTTATTGCAAACTTACCTCAGTTTGATTTACTAGTGTGATTTATTTATTGGTTTTGTGTCCGTTGCATCTATAATTTACAGTCATTCTGCAGGCTGGCAGATCTCATAGCAATATTACATCGAAGTCAGTTTGAATTAATTCATTTGCTAAACAATCTATAGTAATTTGATTTCTTTTCAACAGTTGTCAGTGATAGTGTCTGCTGCCAGCTAATCTTGATTATTTAAACAACAATAAAAACAAAAGCTAATGGCTAGTTGAATAGAATTGAATTGCTTAAGGCTTGCAGCTGATCTTACAGCTAATAATATGAGTGTGTTGCAATTAATTCTGATAGATGTTCAGATTGCATTTCCCTGATAAGGGGAAAAAAAAAGAAACAGAAATTTGACTTTATAGGCTATTACTCATTATTCAAGCAATGGCAATGATTCCTTTAAATTAAGCAGTCAGGTTCTGCATTGGGATTTATCTAATATGATCTTTGATTATATATGGACAAATCAAACATGCTGAAACCTCAAGACTGTGATGTCAGGAACAAATCCCAAGACATCTAGAAAAAGTAGGGTTTGATTTAGCAAAATAAACTATTCAAATCCCAAAGCCTATGTCTTTGAATATTTTTGGTGTTTAAGATTCTGAATGGCCTTACATTTTCCTTTGCCAATTAGTATTTTTCTTTGTTTCAGAAATGCCTGTTCTTCTCTTCCCTTTGTGACATTGTTTTCTCCAATTGAAGAGTTCAGATGTTTAATTATTCAGAGACATTTTCTCCAGACAGATATGGATTTGCAATTTTTATGCAATAATATACATGCAGGGCTGACTTCTGCTCATGATAAATTAGTGTAATTTTGAAATGGCTTAATAAGAACAAAATATATTCAAATAGTAAGCAGTAGAATTTTTAGAGTATTACTCCCTTTTGCACTACCTATAAACCCCAAAACAAAGTAAAAAGTATGAATAACTTTAGTGGGAAAGATTTTTGTTTATCCAACAACNTGTAACTTAAAATAAAACAAAAATAGTGCCAGTGAACCAAAAAGATTTTATATGAAAAAATACTTAAGTCTAGCTCTAAACTGAAGAAAATTCAATTCAAATTTTATCACCATTTACATAAAAAATAGATTTTGCTTTTAGGACATTCATACTCTACCATATATTTTTTTTCCTGCATGGTATGCAGAAGGAACAGAGGATTCAGATATTCAACAGACCAGCTCCTGCACACTCTCTGTTGAAACCTTCCCATATTTAACAAAAAATGAGGATCCATTTTG